>JBBPDC010197664.1:0-14417 GCA_037974485.1 Hemigrammopetersius urotaenia
CCCAGGTTTATGATTTACTTGCGCTTTTTGGTCCCTCTGTGATTCCGTATTACTTCAATCACGTCTTCTCTGTCGAACCGTGTATTCTCCGAAAGACATCATGTACCGAACCGAGACCAATGTACCGTGATGGTTCGGTACCAATACATGTACCGTTACAGCCCTAGTGAATACTGACTTCTACTGTGGCAAGAGGAACTACTAGCCTCATAACTCCAATTCTACACTAAACATGCAACATTGCACACCTTACATATCTTGATGTATTTTTATGGAAGTGATGTGGACTATTTGGGTGACTATTAATTTCTAATATTTGGTATATTTTTAATATTTGGTAGTTCTGAACTAAAGTAGCAACACTTGGATGCTAAAAATGTCTGAACTGATTAACTATATCTGAATGAGGAAAAAATTTTAATTAGATTTTTGCTGAACTGTTGCTTTAAATTCATTCGTTTAAATCCATTGTTAGCATTTACAAACAGAGTGTAACACATGGACATGGCAATGACCATATATTTCCAGATACAGTAGAATGCAAACGTTTGAGTGTCCTTAGCTTTTATTGTGGATAGGCAAACTTTTATACACTTTATTGACACTTGTTGTTTATTTGCTAACATTTTGGAAAATATATAGAGTAAATATTACATGTGTACAGTGCAACAGTTATGCTTATTCTTTATATTTTCCAGTTAGTTCTCTTAGCAAATACATAGGAATAGTCCAATACCTTTACATGGAAATACCATATTTATCATCTCCATCTTTCACTGGAAAAATCAGCCAACGATTATGTGACCAGGGTGTTTATACTTTTGTGTACAACTGTATGTAACTATTAGAGTTACTGAGAATTGCAACAAAACTTTGTTTTTCTATTAATGGCAAGTTATGTGCTATATTGATTCTTGAATATTATTAATAAGAAGTAGGTTTAACATGTTTGGTCAGTGAACGCCAAGGGTTATAACTCATTTACTTGCTGTTCTGTTTGACTGTTGTACTCCTCCCACCACAGATTCACGTAGTGCTCCAAATTCCAGCTAGAATCTCTTGGAGGACCGCGAGCAGATGATTGCTGGTTGTGTAAGAAATGCCAAGGCTTGGCTGCACCCAAGAAATGAATAATTTTCGCCTGATGCCCGTACCTGCAAAACATAGCTGCAATTTAAACAACATCTCTCTTAACATTTTGTTCATTTGTTGGGCTTTTTGTCGCTGAATACATACTTGTGAAAAGCAGGTAGGTACGTGTAGAGCGCACTGGCGCTGAGGTTATAGATAAATGGTAGATGTTTACTGATGTCTTTAGTCGCCCAGTCACTGAAGAATGAGTTTAGGAGTCCTTGGTCACCTCCTAAAAACAAAAAGCATTAAAGTCTCCATATTACAAGAAAATGCCGTTCAGTCCATACCATCCAAATAAGGAAATTAAGCTGCAAAAACACCCCATTCTGAATTAATGGGGTTTGAGATGTCACAAAAAAACAATGCATTTACATAAAGCTTTCTGTGCAGCCTACAGCGGTTTGACCCCCACCCATCTGTTGTGTCCCAGGCTGTAGTACCTCAAGCCACCACCCGGGGGCGGTATCTCTATCCATTCTTTTAACCCACCTGTCTCTTTTCTCCTGACAGTCCTAATCGCTCCACTTACGCTGCTCCTGCGTTGACTTCAGGCGCTCAGTCATAAATTGAGCTCAGCCCTGTCGTGAACCTATTCTCGCTTTCTCCATGCCTTCTGAGTCTTCTTCTGACCTTTCCTGGAATCCTTTGCTCCCTCTCTTCATAGTCTCCCGCCACTACAGGGCTTGATTCGCATCACTGTGACTCACACCTGGTATTTACATTCATCTTTTTCCCTCCGTCTTCTCACTCTAATTTATCCACCCTCTTCTCACTGGCTCTGGGTGATACGGGTTCGGTCCCTGCCGACAGACCATGGGTTCTAACCCGGGGTCCACTGCCTTAATTGTCAGTGTAACGAGTGGCGCTTTAAATCAGAGCGCTGCCTGAAATCACGGACTCCGTTGTCTGCAAAAGACACAGCATCCTCAAAGACCCATCCCACCATCTGTTTGAACTGATGCTCTCTGGTAAACGCTGCAGGTCCATCAAAACACGCACCACAGGATTCAGGACCAGTTTCTTCCCCAAAGCAATTACAACACTGAACTTAAAGCACACCCATTAAATTCCTCATTAACATAAAGCATTCGTTTTGCACTATTTTGCACTTTAAGTCCACCATGGGTTGAATGGACTCTATATAGCTACTTATTATCTGTTGTTACATGTTTTGTCTTTAATGAAACACGGTTCTTGGGTGCCGGTGTTGTGCCAAAAAGGGATCATCTGCCAGAAATGGATTACCGTCCGCGCGCAGCTGCTTATAGCATATTATCATGTTTAATGTTCTTTTCAATGAATTTCAGCAGTTATAAGGGACTGTTTGCAGTATGACGTGTCACATATAACCCTCCTGAATGATATAAAGCACGTTTGACGTAGAAACAGTATTTCAGCCACAGGGTAGCTATAAGCTGCAATTACTTTTTGGCAGCTTGAAAACTCCATGTTCTCAGTTTTACCTCAGTCAATACCTTTCGAGGTATTTCAGCAGTTATAACGGACCGTTTGCAGTATAATGTGTCATATATAACCCTCCTGATTTATATCTAGCCGGTTTGAGGTAGAAATCAGCAACAAGTTATAAGCCGCAATCACTTTCTGGCAGATGATCACTTTTTGCTTCAGAAGGAACAATAACCTGAAAACAAGGATTGACTTAGAAACGGAAACTGCCGGAACGGAAACTGACCACTTCACCCGCGCAAGAAACCAAAAACACCCTCAAACAAATCAGCGCTCAACTTGGCAAAAGGCCAGGCTCGGAGCCGGCTGTTTGCGGGAGGATGACCC
This sequence comes from Hemigrammopetersius urotaenia, assembly GCA_037974485.1. Taxonomy (NCBI): domain Eukaryota; kingdom Metazoa; phylum Chordata; class Actinopteri; order Characiformes; family Alestidae; genus Hemigrammopetersius; species Hemigrammopetersius urotaenia. The sequence goes on from JBBPDC010197664.1 coordinate 2,929, forward strand.
CATTCCTCCTCTTCTTTTACCGGCAGAGACAGACTCCGATTTTAGACGGATTTACCCCAGGCTGGCCCCTTACAGCTAAAACATAGAGTGTACTAGTAAAATCTGATTTCAGTAAATATAAACGGTGTAGATCAGTCTAAAACCGGTATTTGTAGCGGGAGACCGGGGATGGTGGTCACTCTTTTTACTTGAATTTAATTTCTGCCAAAACAGTGCATAATAAGAATTCCCTTTCTGTACACAATTAATGCTTAACGTGTCAGATAGAAATAGATAGTCCTTGCTCTGGAAGAGTCCATTCTCTTCAAAAGATGTGGACTGTCAAAAACACGCAGATGTGACAATCAGCCCTATAGTGGGGGCAGGTTGTCACATCCTATCCCTGTGTTATTTTAATAAGGAAAAAAATGAAAAATATACATTTTTTTTAAATGATACATTGTTGTTTTTTTCAATGAAATATCAAGCGAAATATGTATGGTGTGTATAAAAACATCAAACAAGTTTCATCGGTTCCTTTTTACACTCTTTAGGTTCAACCCTGTAAATGTAAAACACCACAGGCTATGAAAACTACTGCTACTCTGAAATCTGAAGAAACTCAATTTCTCCTCAAACTTAAGCAGAAATACAGAGCACAGAGGAAACTACTGTATTATTAAACAAGACCTAAAGAAAGGATGATTCTTAATCAACATTCACTAATTACGATCCCCCTCAGAATCACACTTCTGACCAACATAACCTGGCAGACCAGGTGTGCAGTCTTTGTGGTCCCACGCCTGTAGCATGCTGACAACCAATGCTAAAAAATGTCAACCTACTCCAACTGACATTTTTAGCTCGTTTGGAGGCTAGTCCCCACATGTCTTAGCCTAGATAAGAAAAAAACGAACTAAATTGTAGCTCTTTCTTTATACTTTATAATGGTAATTATTTTACTAACATCCCAACATGAGATGCCTTACTTTTGCATATTAAAATCAAAGTTGTCTCACCTCAAGGTCATGCTGTTTTCACCTCTACAGTCAACGTAGATGACCTCCGACACTAATTACGAACATTTCTGTGTTGACGGTTTCGACCAGTGCCTTCTAATGGCTGAGATATGATGACTGTGACGACCAAACCCGCTCTCCCCACTCAGCCGCTCTCCGGAGCCCCTCCCTCTGCGGGTTTCCCCCACCCACATGTGGGCGGAGTCTATCCTGAACGTTCTCCCGGGTTCAAAGACCTTGTGTTATTACTGTTTGTTTCTGAAACCTAAAATAAAACAATTTTTTGTTCTTTACGGTCATTTGCGTGTGTCACCCTTTAAAAACCCCATTAGTCGTTATTACATGTTTTTAAATGACAATAACTTTGGCTCTATGGGACATGCCTCAGCTTAAAACTTCTATTAATGGAGTTGTTTTGCCATTTGACAACAATTTACACTTTGTTGCGTCACCGGCATGGATCTGTGCCGCCGGTGTTATAACAACATTGACCTTTCTGGACTGCTTAGCATAACGCACAGTACAAGGAAGAGGTTTTTTTTACTGGAATAAAACCATTGCTATTTTTTAAACAGACAAATAGCAATTTACATTGCATCAAAAGGTCAGGAGTAATATAAATGGTCCTTAATTTCTTGGATTAAAGTCCTAGCCCTGGCAGACCGCCCGCCTCCTCCGATCACAGTGATCTGTTCTGCTTAATACACACAACTGACACTCCCCTAAATACCCCCTGTTTATTATTATGCTGCTGCTATATTTGTACAGTTATTTATTGCTGTCTACCTCTATTTTGCATCTTTGCACATGTAACTCTCCACTGCTGGGATACAGCATCTGTCGTAATACTGTACTCATACAAACTAGTACTGCAGCTGTCGACTGCACAGATGTTTTGTGGTTCTTGTATTTCCTTGCACCCTCTTTCTATTTGCATTCTATGGATTTTGTCCTGTCTGCCCTTGTAGTCTTGTGTGTATATGGCTGAATTGACAATAAACCTACTTGACCTGGCTTGACTTGAAATTATGGGTATATAAACGCAATGGATCTGAATGAAAAGATCACCGTCGAAGCTGCCGTGCAGGTCGCTGTGCTCCAGTAGCCATAAGTAGGTGTCCAGAGCGGGCCTGAAGACGAAGACGCCAGAATTGAAGCAGTCCGGCCAGCCAGGATCTGGAGCCGCCGACAACTCCTCTCGCTCAAAAAGCTCATCTACGTTACACAACACCTGGGAGAACACAGACAAGAGCGCAAGAGGTATCAGGCCTTTATTTCCATAACAAAGAACTACACTATTCGGACAAAAGGATAGTCTGGGTCTTGATCCGGGGGTACAGTACCCCCCAGTACCCCCTGTAATTTGAACCATGGACGCCTGACCATTACACCGGCAGGGACTTCAATGACATGAAAATAGATGGACTTTAATACCGAGTCGGTCCCCCTGTGCAGCTGTAACAGCTTCCACTCTTCTAGGAAGGCTTTCCACAAGATTTTGGAGTTTCAGTTTGTGTCCATTCATTCTGTAGAGCATTTACGAAGTCAGACACTGATGTTGGACAAAAATGGAGCTCGCTTCGTGCACTGGGACACTGGAATAGAAAAGGTTCTTCCCCAAACTGTGTCCACAAAGTTGGAAGCATGGCATTGCCCAAAACGTCCTGGTCTGTTAAAGCATTAAGATTGTCCTTCACTGGAAGTAAGGGGGCATGGACAACCGAGCACTACAGGACAAAAACAGTAGTCGCATCTTTTGTTTCACATGTTTTCTGTATTTTAGCCCATGTTTATAGTTAACAGTCCAGAGACTACATAGAAAATCGATTCGAGATTTCTTATCAACGTGTTCCAATGCTAAACCAAAAATGCAAACACAAGACACCAAACAGGATAATCAGATTGGACGAATGTGAATTTGTGTACAAACATAGGACATACACACAGTCCTGTGCAATAGTTATTACACCCCAGTCAAAATGGCATGTTTTGTTGATTATTTTTAAATGAAAGGCACAAATTTGTGGTAATTTGCAAATTTAGTGCCATTTGCATTCATTAGTTGAGTTTAAATATTGGGAAAAATGTTAAAAAAATTCAAATATGAAGTGTGCCATAACTTTTGCACTGACCACATTTACTGTACGCTCATAAAATGTTAAATCCATCACAGAAACTTTAATTGTGCATCACAATTTTGCAGACGTGATGATGGGTGACCCTCCTTATCTGCCCATCTCTCACTCAGAGTGATGCTACTAGCCACTGTGACGTAACAAGGTGGGCGCTCCTCCAAGTGTGTTACGCTGCCCAGTGACTCTGCATTGGCGGCAGTTCAAAAAAAGCTGGCTTCACGTGATAGAAAAAAAATCAGCTTTAGCCTTTACCCTCCTAGGCATAGTTAGTCTTGGTTGTATTGTGTGACTGGGGCAGTCCTGGCTAGTGGGTATTGGGACACACCTGTTTAGGCTAGACCCCTTACTTCCAGTGAAGGACAATCTTAATGCTTCAGACCAAGACATTCTGGACAACACCAGGCTTCCAACTTTGTGGACCCAGTTTGTGGAAGAACCTTTTCTATTCCAGCAGGACTGTGTCCCAGAGCTCAAAGCGAGCTCCATAAAGACATGCTGGAGGAGTTCAGTGTGGAAGAACTTGACTGGTCCACACAGAGTCCTGACCTCAACCCCATCCAGCACCTTTGGGATGAACTGGAACGGAGACTGTGATCCAGACCTTCACATCCGACATCAGTGTCTGACCTCATAAATGCTACAGAATGAATGAACACAAATTCCCACAGAAACTCCAAGAAGACTGGAAGCTGTTATAGCTGCAAATGGGGACCAACTCCGTGTTTTGAGTCCATCTGTACTCTTGTCATTTCTAAGCACATAGACATTGCTGTTGATTGTTATTGTCCAGAGAGAAAAATATATACTTTTCTTTAGTATCATATGAAGTTCCTGTTGGTGTAATTGTCAGGTATCCCAATACTTTTTTCCATATAGTGTACACTGAGCTTGCAGTTCATGGGATTGTTCAGAATAGCTGGAATACAGCGATGAGTGCTGGCCAGATTCCATGTAACAATTCTTAACGTTACTTTACTTAATGTTGTCTTTAAAACAAGTTCATTTAAAATGCTATTAGAAACTAACAAATAGTACTGATCTTGCGTAAAAGGCCATGGTTATAGCTCCAATATGATATAATTACACAACACAGAATGCTGCAGTTGGGTGTGGACCACTGGACATTGCCTCTTTGTGAAATCTTTCTGAAAACACTCTGTTCTTTTGAAGCCTGTTTAGTTGGCCTTTAAACTCAAGCATGCCCTAATGTAAAGAGTTTTCAGTGTTTGCTTGGTCAGCACAGAAGCCATGACCCTCTCAGTGGCATGTCAGGAGCGTTATTGTTAGGTATCGATTCATAAGTCACAGTACAAGTCTTGCTCTTTTGCGCAATATGGACAAATGTTTTGGGATTCCCAACCGTAGCACTAACAGTGACTTTAACAACATTGCGTTCAAATACACAGCACAGTTTCAGGCTTGCATTAATGGCAGTGAAAGCTTGAAGCTATTTTTTACACTAAAAGAATAGCACCTTTATTTCATTGTACAGCAGCTACAATGACAGTAAAGAGATTCTGATTCTGACCCAGAAGGCTATGGTTATAACTACAGTATGATATGATTACACAACACATAAAAGCTGGTTTCATGGTTTCCAAGATGGCGGCTTGCAGAGACGCAGCAGCTCGTTGCTACCATGAAACTCGGTGTTTAGTTTCATCGTACTGTGCTACATAAAAAACCACACAGACGTTGTCACAGTAGATGTACGCACACGGGTGTGCCCCAGACAGAAGCCCTGGATAACCAGGGAGGTCCAGTGGCTGCTGAAGGAGAGGAACGCTGCTCTTTACAGCACAGTCCGGGCCAACCTGAAGAGGGACGTCCGAGAAGCAAAGTGTGACAACAAGAGGAAGACTGAGAGTCATCCGGACAGCAACCACAGCAGACAGTTGTGGACGGGTGTCCACCACATCAGGACCAATTTCGGAATGGTGGGCGGCAACGCATCACTGGTAGAAGAGCTGAACCTCTTCTTCGCATCTCGGTTTGAGATGAAACCATCAGAGGCAGCCAGACCCTACCAAAAACCAACACCAACCCCACCCTGACGGTGGAGGAATGCGAGGTGAGACGCACGCAGCGGAAGGCAGCTGGACCCGATGGCATCTCAGGACGCGTGCTAAAGAACTGTGCAGACCAACTGGGTGGGCTCATCACCAGGATATTCAACCAGGCACTGTCTCAGCCCATCATCCCGCCCTGCCTGAAGTCCTCAGTCAAAGTCCCTCTGCCCAAGAAATAGACAATCACCAGTCTCAATGACTACAGGCCAGCAGCACTGACACCTGTGGTGATGAAGTGCTTTGAGAAGAAACCACATCATGGCATTCATTTCTCCTCTGTTTGACCCATTTCAGTTTGCCTACAGTGCAAATAGGTCCACTGAGGACGCTGTGGCCACTGCCCTCCACGCTATTCTGTCCCACCTAGAGCAGCAGGGGAATTACACCCCGGCTGCTCTTCACTGACTTCAGCTCTGCCTTCAACACTATTCTCCCCCACAGACTGGTGATCAAACCTTCAGACATAGGACTCCCACCCTCCACCTGTCTTTGGATTAAGGACTTCTTAAGTAACCGCACACAGAGAGTTAGAGTGGGCCCCCACTCCTCCACTGCCTGCAGTCTCAGTACTGGCTCCCCTCAGGGGTGTGTGCTGAGCCCCCTGCTCTATACTCTCTACACCCACGACTGCACTACGGCCCACCACAGCCACATCATTAAGTTTGCTGACAATACCACAGTAGTGCGGCTCATCTCAGGGGAGGATGAGTCTGTCTACAGGGATGAGGCGGAGCGTCTGACAGTGTGGTGTAAAGATAACAACTTGCTCCTCAACACAGCAAAGACCAAGGAGCTGGTTGTGGACTTCAGGGACCAGGCAAAAGAAACCCCCACCCACTCATGGGGACTGTGTGGAGAGGATCTCAGACTTCCGCTTCTTAGGAATCAACATCTGGGAGGACATATCACACCCTGGTCACAAACTGTTTGATTGTTTTAGGTCCATAAAGACAAAGACAAACAGGTTCAGAAACAGTTTCTACCCTTCAGCCATTGCCATGCTAATTGCCGCTTAAGCTCATGAAGTGCAATTTATTATTACAAACAGTGATGTGTTTACATATGTTTACATGTTCATATGTTTACGTGCTCCTTTTTAGCAGTTGATGTCGCATATTTATAATAATCTTACAGCATTTATACGAAAAATTATAAACATTTATACATATTTGTACTTGAACATTCTTGAAATGCTGCTACAATGACTCTGATTCTGAAAGCTATGGGTATAACTGCAATAAGAAAGGATTAAATAACACAGAACGCTGCAGTTGGGTGTGGACCACTGGACATTGCCTCTTTGTGAAATCTTTCTGAAAACACTCTGTTCTCACTCTGCTTAGTTGACCATGGCCTTTAAACACAAGCATGCCCTAATGTAAAGAAGCCATGTCCCCCTCAGGGGCATGACATGAGCGATATGGTTAAGTATTGATTCATAAGTCATAGTACATGTCTTACTCTTTTGCGCAATATGGACAAAAGATTTGGGATTCCTAACCGTAGCACCAACCGGGAGTTTAACAACATTGCATTCAAATACATAGCGCAGTTTCATGCTTGCATTAATGGCAGTGAAAGTAACTCTTTAGCTATGGAATCATTTGGTGACTTTTACACACCATGGACCTCAGCAGTCGTTGATCCTGCTCCGTTGTTCCTAAATGCTTCCATTTGCCAATAATATCACTGAAATATCCAGTAGGGATGAAATCTCATTTTTTTTGCAAAGGTGGCATCCCATCGTAGCACCCTGCTTGAAGTCACCAAGCTCTTCAGAACGGCCCATTTTATTTCAGAAATGTTTATACGTGGAGACCGCATGGCTAGATTTTATTTTATTTACCTGTGGCAATGGGAATGACTGAATCACCTGAATTCAATAATTAAGAAGTGTGTCCCAATACGTTTGTCCAGTGTATCTTGAACTTTTGCACCGAATAACATTCAATCATATCCACTGATTAGCATGAATGGTTTTCTGTACTCTGGATAAGAGTGTCAGCCAAATGCCCTCTACAGCTCACGATGGTCTGTTGCAGTGGTCACTTGAATTTTTCCAGTAAATGTTTTATTGTCAAAACAGAACAGACTCAATCAGCAGATGCCTTTGAGTTATCGATTAATCAGGTACACTTTGTTCCTACAGTTTCAGACGTTTTATTGGAAACTCCTGCAGAGAAGAAGGTTTATTTCTGATCATATCTGTTGCTGCAAAACGTATCAGTCCCCTCTCTATGCTGTCCCTTAATGCAGAAAGACTGCCACAGCGCCATCGCTGACGTGCCTCTGGCATGTGCTGGTGCAAGCAGTGTGGGTTTTTACATACAATGCCACTGCAGAATGTACTGCTGAAGTGTTAGCATGGTGGGAAACTGACCACACACAAAGGTCTCAAGGAGGAATAACTGCAGCAAAAGATGCTACCCGTCTCTTATTGTACACCTTCAAGGGGTACAACGTTTCGTGTACACCAACTGATACACTCATACCAGTGCAACACACACTCCAATCTGAGAATAGTTCACCAGCTACAGAATACCTGTTTAGTGGGGGTCCGGTGGTGGTTAATACATTAATTAATTGCACTGATACATTGACTTATGGGGTACAGAGCTGGGGCAGCTGGTGGTTAGGGAGGTGTTCCTGTGATTGGAAGTCAATGGGTTAGAATCCCGGGATCGCCAGTGGTACCTGAGTGGTGGTACCAAAGCTCCTGGGATTTGAACCCACAATCTTCTGATCGCAGGACCTACCTTGCTCAAGGATACCTTTGTGGTGCCACAGGAAGTCCTGGGATCCAAACCACTAAGGTATTCTTGAGGAAAGTCTTGTGATGTGTTCATGCTTGACAAATAGTTCATTTTCACATTTCACGTACAGCACAGAGGGGTTGTTACATTGTGCAACAACAGGCTACAGTCTGTAAACCTACAGTCTGCATATCTGGCACCTCAGTATATCTGTATCTGACTGCTCACACACTGCTCCCCACACACTGCTCCCCAGGTGCAGGTGAATGGCTTAAATGCAGAGATGGGGACTCGAGTCTGAGAATCGCACTTAGGTCGCACAAACAAAGACTTGTGATTTGACTTTAGACTTGCCCTCAATGACTCGAGACTTGGGTGCTGTGACTCGTGAGTCATAACTCGTAAACAATGTTCATTTCATGGAATTAAATGAACGCTCACCTCGCCCCGGTGTCCCATTACTTTTGTCCGAGGTTTTCAGCTAATAACGGTTTTCGAGGGGTCGTTGGAAACGGGTTAGTGAGCCCCATCTAACTGTGGAGTTTCACATTTAGACTGCGAGATATATTTTTCAGATTTAACGTTTAGATTTAAGATAATTTAAGGCAAATCCTCTGTGTTGGTGAGGGCATATTACAGCACGCAGCCCCGCCCCCTGCTAAGCAACAGCCAATTGAAATCATGGGGCGTGGCCAATTAGCATATCTTCTAAACATTCACTCTAAGACTTGAGACTTGACTTGGACTTGGTAAAAATGACTTGTGAACATCTCTGGTTAAATGCAGAGAAAGAATTTCACACTGTTCACGCTGTGCTGTGGTGTGTTCACGCGTGACTATAAGGGCCCACTTTACTTACAAGTGTATCAGCATCCAGAAACACACACTTCTTGTAGTGTGTGAGCGTCCAGCAGTGGATCTTGGTGAAAGTGACTCCCAGGTCTGGACGTCTGAGCCAGGAGAGATGAGCACTGTCCCTGCTGTCCAGCACGTCCACCACTATGATCTCATCAAACACATCCTCAAAAGACACACTGGGGACACACACAAGGACACAAGACGGCAACTCGGCATGAATCACGACGCTCGACTAATATTTTGAGTCTTTCTAGAGTAGTCAGGATCAACCCTGCTTTTAAAAATGGGGTTATTTTGTGAATGCATTCATCTTTTTCAATGCATAACAAGCATAACGTTAGGGCTTGACCTGAAGGCGGACACTGAAGGAAATTAAAGGGCCCAAATCAATAAAAAGTCATTTATTGCTTTTTTTTTTTTTTTTTTAAAGAAGAGTATGTAAACAACATTAAAACAGGGTGCCCATTCCCCAGTCCATATACTCCATAGTGGAAGTTATGCCACGAAAATGAGTCAATGGCATTCATTCAGTGGCATTAAAATAAATGAATGTTTGCGTCTATTTGGCCCAAAGCAGTTGAGCCCTGGGCATTAATGCAGGTGATAAAAGAAGAATTCCAGTTTTGATTGCTTTGATTGCTGAAACTGAAGGGATAAAAAGAGATTAGAAAATGTAAAAAATGTATTAATGGCAATATTTTTAAGGATGTGTATGACGGCATATAGGGTATGATGTACATTATGCTATATAGAGCAAAACCACATAAGTGGACTTCAAGGAAAATAAATAAAATGCAAGAAAAATGTAGAAAATGAGTCCTATGACATGTCTCCAGGACCAGGCCTTACAGGCAACTGAATCCATTCCAAAATCTCAGACAAATCAAATCAAAGCCCACTTCTTATTTCTAATAACCATTTTCATAAGATATTTTGATTTAATATTCAAGACCTTCTTACCGTGCCTCCCTGCTGATATTCGGAGAAATCAATACCACCAGTTTCCGGGTCGTTCCATGCCTCCGTAAACTCTTGCCCACCACTAGACTCCCCCTGCAGTAGGCGTCAGTAGTGGCCAGAGTTACGAAGGCCTGGTGAGCCTCTTAGAGAGAGAAAGAGACACACATACACGAATAGAGATAGAGACCAAGACTAAAAAAAGCATGATATAAGCACCTGCAGTATCAAAAAAACAGATGTGTTACATATACATTTATGGCATTTATCAGACGCTTTTATCCAAAGCGACTTCCATTCCCTACCTACAGGGGGCAGTCTCCCTGGAGCCACTTGGGGTTAAGGGTCTTGCTCAGGGACCCAGTGGTGGTGTGCTGAAGGTAGGATTCAAACCCATGACCTCTTGGTCCAGAGGCAAGTATCCTACCACTAGGCCGCCACCACCATCTACTGTTACATATAGTTGACTAGACAAATGAATGGAAACACAATTTAAGTGCGATTTTGTAATTGAATGTAGTCATTTTTGTAATTGAATGTAGTTCAGAGTAGGTTAATATTAGCTTGCTGTAAGGTTGGAGTACTTTCTGTTGTGGCTAATCTAAAGTACAAAATTACCATTAAATGCACCTTTTAATGTATTTTTTCCATCAGATTTCTGATCTGTGATATTAACAGGCTAGTTTTAGCATACTTAGAGCAAAATAAATATACGGCCAGTGAGGGCAAAACAATAAGAATATTTACTTATACAACATTTACTCGTACCACCAGCTAATATTTTGTCATAACCCCCCCCCCAGTGCAATACTAATGTTTTACTCCAAAGGATTTCTGGTGAACATTTCCAGTGGTTTATTCAGCATATAATGTTCACGCAATGAGAATGACAGCAGACATTTTCCAGTTCTGTAAATAAGGAAAACAACAAATAAAGAAAAGGAAATGTCGGTACGTTTATAGCACACCACACCTTATAGTCAGTAGCTTAAACTATAGTACACTACACGTTCCTTCAAATACCATTTTAAACAACTTATAAGGATCATTTTTCAGTAATAACTATCCTATCAAAGAGCTGACAGTAGGCATTCTTAACCAAATACTATAAATGTATATGTATGGGGTTTTTTTTTGTTTTTTTCAGACATTAGTTTATATCCAGAGTTTTATTTTTGTTTTCCAATATTTTGTCCACTGTAATCAAACACCATGTGGGTTCTTGGACAGAAATATGATAATAAGACAGCAATAAATGATTTCATCATGATGCCCCCTACACTAGCCTACTAATGCAAGCTGTCCTCTGACGAGGGCTTGACTGACCAGAAGCTTCCCATGTTTGATTAATCAGAGTTGCCTCTCCGACCTTCTTCCTTCCGACAGACCAAAGGAACAGATGGCCATTAGATTACTGAAGTGTTTGTTCAATGGACAGAGACGGGGGTCGGGGACGACTGAAGGCATGTGCTGGTGTGTGAAATACAAACATATTTCAGAAGTAAAATGTCATTTTGTAATTTGGTGTAGTCCATGGGCGTCGTTAGGTCTATTTCGGGGGGGTCTGAAGCCCCCCAAAATGACCCCAAGCCACCCTAAATATACAGTTATTTTTCTACTATTTTTAAATTATATATCTAATCATTTCATACAAGATATCACTGAGCGCAGATACACACTTTACAAATAGAAACAAGACTATGAACTGAAATGAAGAAT
>JBBPDC010197687.1:0-14415 GCA_037974485.1 Hemigrammopetersius urotaenia
CGCTTTTGTTATTGTGCTCTTTTATTATTTCTAGTCCTGTTTGAGTGTTTAATGTTTTCTCTGCGTTCTTTATCCGTGTGATGAGAACCGAACCCAGAGAACTTGTTCGTGATGTCCTGGATCGCCTTCACGTTTCTCACAGAGTTAAAGATACATTTGTTTGAGTCGCAGAAACTCCCACTGAAATGTATCTTCAGCCCAGACAGACAGTCGAGCTTGTGCTTTGTCGTCTTCCCAGTTGTTAGTTTGTATCTCCAATGTTGCTGTTGCAAAAAAACCCAATGGCCTTTTTCCAAGTCCATCTGTTATCAGGACATGCTGACCAATCAGAAAACAGTAATGAAGTCAGCTCGGCTTTTGGCCCTGCCATCAAGCAGGTCGGGTACGACTCAGGCACAGGTCACTTTATTCGTCAAACATTTATTTCTGACAAAGACAGACTGACAAGAATAAAATAGTATTTTTGCTCCAATAAGGTGATTCACAGCAAAGTATAAAGAAATGAGGGGAGGCTCAGGACTTCATGTTCTGAGGAGAGAGCTGATGAAAGGGACGGCTGCACTGCGGTGGATGAGAAGAATATTGAAGGTGCAATAAAGCTGCAGCCGGAGGGGGCGGGGCTACAGATGGCGTCCTGCACTACTATGTACATGTTAATGGATCAGTGGGAGGGGGGGGTTGTTAAGAGAGATACTTCAAATGTATATTTTATTATTTTATTTTATGGTTCCGGGGAGTCTCCAGAGACCCAGGGCGTGCTCTCACACACACACACACACACACACACACACACTGATGCGAGGGGAAGTGTGTTCGGTGTGTCTATTTTAGAACAACAAAGAGAAAACGCTGCTTTGTTCTTTGTTTCCCCAAAAAGAGCACGTGGGTAAAGTACATTGCCCTCATTCAACTACAAAACAAGGTCATGGTTTTCCAAAACACCCATGATGAGAGAAAATGTTGCAAAAATTCTCATCATAGTAGACATCAAACCCATCAAGATTTCTGGGATTATTATATTGTTAAAGGGCCCATATCCCTCACCTTTCACTTTTACATGGACATCCAGCCTCTCTTTAACACCTATAAAGAAAGTGTGTGTATAAAGAGTGTGTGTGAGAGAGAAACATGCAAACATGGTTCGCTGGATGTTGGCCAACTGACTTAATTGTAAAATGGCAAGAATATCATCACTAAAGTGTGTTTGTGTGTGTGCTGCTTCCAAAATAACAAATTAACCTCTAGGAGGATGACGCTCACACGCACACACACACACACACACACACACACACACACACACACACACACACACACACACACACACACACACACACACCTCACTCGTCCCTCTTCCTGACAGGCCTGAATCAGAGACAGTGACCCAGGCCTTGAGAGTAATGGCCTCTGCCCCCCTATAAAGAGGCCTTTTTAGGATCCTACTCATGATGTAATGTTTTAGTGACTGTAATGCCTGGTTTTCCAAGTAATCAGGTCCGATGTTCACAGATCAGGCCTTTTTATGGATAAGACTGGAGTCAATTCAGCTTCAGTTCAAGGTTATGACATCAAGATTCCTTGGGGGAAATGATTCACCCCAAAACTGAACAAGGCCGACAGTGATTGAAACCTGGTAGAAACCATTTGATTTATTCAGACTCTAGAGTTATTATTGTCGTTTCCTGCCCTGTTTAAATTTGACATAAATACTCGTGATTCACTGAAAGGAAAATGCTGGGCCGAAATTCAGAAGCTGCAGGGGTAAACGCAGAAACCAAAAAAAGACAATAAATAAAAACACAGAAATTATATACATTCTAGACATTTTGTACTCGCGATTTATTAGAAGAGCAGCTGAAAACTAAAAGTTTGCATTTCATTTTATTCTTTATTGACACGTTTGAGTCCACACAAAGTGTTAGTGCTTTATTTCAGTGTCAAAAACGGACAAAAAATTGACAAATGCATACAGTAACACAAGCATTTAGCCCCTGCATTATTATCCACTTATAAATAATTAATATCAAATGATTGTATTTTATTAATTATTTGACTGATATAGACTGTCCATCATTTAAAAATGAGAAATGTATTTTGGATTTAATAGTCCATTAAATACAATAGTTTCCAGAGGCCAGAGTCTGTGTTGTGCATGATTTTTACTCGTTGTTGTGCTCTGTTTTAGCTGAGGTTGCTGGTGTGAAGTCATTGTCAGTCATAGCACTGTGGTTTTAGCACGATGTGACCTCTATAAGACAGAAGGCTTGGCGTTAGGGGCTGTCAGATGATGGGCTGGTGCTGGAATGTCACCTACCTTTTCCATGATTGACACCTTCTGTCCCAACCCCAGGGCCCATCTGTCTCAGGAAATGTCAACAAGTTCTTGAATTATTAAAAGGTGGACACAGGCTTGCCGGCACACTCTTATTAAAGGCAAGAGTCGATGCAAAATTCATGAACGAGGAGATGTTGCGCTCTCAGGAGAGACTGACAGTGAGAGGAGGCAAGTGATACAAAGCGGTCGGCTGGTTTGCAGCGACACTGAAGAAACAGCAGTTATACTCTTTTTAAACACATTTTTACCATTTTTTCTCCTTTGTTTAGTCGTCCCCTATCTCACAATGTTAAAATCTGCCAGAGTGAAGGCTAGCATGAGCTTCCTCTGAGGCATGTGAAGCCCCGCTGCATCATTTCAAAGACATTGTCACTGGAGAGATTGCGCAGACAGATAGAATGCGCTTGGAGGAGAATGCTCAACGTCAAATCTGGTATGTTAACAGACGCCCACACTGCCTCAGACGAGGACAGATTTGGGTTAAAGTATATAAATGCTTTATATAATAGCATTTACAGTTACTTTAATTACAAAAATAGCACATCAGGTATGCAGAAAAGTAACATGTCAGAAAAGGGAGCATCTCCAAGTTATTTAGGAGTATCTCAATATACACTATATGGACAAAAGTTCTGGGACACCTGACCATTACACCAACAGGGACTTTAGTGTCTTTGCATTCAAATACGTAGACTTTAATAAGGAGTTGTTCTCCTTTTTGCAGCTGTAACAGCTTCCACTCTTCTTGGAAGTTTCTGTGGAAATCTGTGTCCATTCATTCTGTAGAGCATTTATGAGGTCAGGCACTGATGTTGGATGAGAAGTCCTGGCTCAGTTCCAGTTCATACTAAAGGTGTTGGATGGGGTTGAGGTCAGGGCTCTGTGTGGGCTGTCAAGATCTTCCACACTGAACTCATCCAGTCATGTCTTTATGGAGCTCGCTTTGTACACTGGGACACAGTCCTGCTGGAATAGAAAAGGTTCTTCCCCAAACTGTGTCCACAAAGTTGGAAACATGGCGTTGTCCAAAATGTCTTGGTCTACTTCACTAGAAGTAAGAAGCCCATCCCAAACCCTGAGAAACAAGTGTCCCTTTCTTGCAACCAGAATCTTGTCCAAACTTTTAGATGTAACGGTATGTTATGCCATGACAAAAGGCAAAAACAGCAAATCTATTTGGGATTCTTTGACATTATAACACCTATTTTGGGTAAGTGTCTGTTCAATTTTCCATTTCTTAGTCACATTAGTCACATACCTCCAGTACGGAAAAAGCAAAAACCATATCTTAGCAGATTGCCTATCTTTAGGGTAAAGGGGGGGGGAAATAGTATAAGTTAGCTTTGCAGAACTATTTCTTTAGTGTTTTTTGAACTAACTAGGGACCTAGTTATGATGAATCTTTGACCTTTGCTGTATACAAAGCTGCTTCTTTATGTGTTTTCCATTGGGTAGATGACTAAAGTAATAGAGAAAGGAATCTGTTACCTTCTTTTCTTTTCATTCTTCCTCAGACATGTCTGTTAAGTAGATTATTTCTGTTTTGCTCACCTGGAATCTGTGTTCCAACCTCATATCTTTTCTGCTGCTGTTTCTTTGTCTCGGTTTGTGTCTACCTCCTGCGCCTGGCAACGCTCCCAGACTCAGAATTAAGTGTTCCATGCCTCACACTTAGCCAAAATGTGCAGCAGCATGTAGAAAATATGAGTGTGTGCCTGTGAGAGAGAACGAAAGCACTGACTGGCAGAAACAGTCTGTTTCAGAAAGTGGGTTAATTGGTGGCAGGAGTGAAGGACACAGTATGAGAGAGAGAACACCAGTGCCATACAGTTCTGTGTAGCCGTGTGTAGTCAGGCTTGAGGAAAGCGAAATAATGCCTGAATGAAGTGTGGGCGGTGGAATTAAAGGTAGGTGTTCCTGGTATTTCTTAGTATTTATTTTGTGCCCAAATGAAGGACAACCGGTGAACCGACAACAGGTTCATGGGCACCCAAGACTAACTGATGTGTGTAGGTTGAAAACTGGCCCACAGAAGTGCTGCTGTAGCCCAATTTATTGACAAAGTTAATGCTAGCCATGACAGAAAGGTGTGAGAACACACAGTGCGTTGCAGCTGCAGACCGGTCAGAGTACCCATGCCGACTCCTGTCCAAAAACGGCATTTTAGGATCAGAACTGGACCATGAAGAAGGTGACCTAATCTTATTAATCACATTTTTTAACATCATGTGGATGCCTGGGTGTGAATTGCTTACCTAGGGAAGAGATGCACCAGGTTGCACCTGGAAGGAAGAAGGCACTATGATGCTCCAGGCGAATGTTCTGACTTAAAGGGGGTGTTACTTGGTGCTAGATACCACTGCACACCTTCAGAGGTCTGTGCTGTGATAGGTCAGAGCTTTGTTAGCACAAGGGATCTACAGAAGATTAGACAGGTGATGTTAATGTTATCAGTGTATATGTACCCCATGCATAGCATTGGACCTTCTCAGTTCAGATTTAATACATGTAGTACAATATAACACATGCTAGTCTTTTGGTGGGAACTATCACTACTGGGCAAAATGTGCAATTTAAAACGAGCAGTTTTTAAGCTATTAAATGAATTAGCAGGGATACAGGAGAGAGGTTAGAGGAATGCCAGACAAGAGCTTCTTTCTTTCGTCTCTCCCTGCAATGTCCAGTTTAACACTGTGAGACAAGGCTAGGGTCTCTGGGCCATCCGTTCTGTCTCCAGCTACTGATTCGTTTCTGTATCTCTGCAGCTCTTCTACTTTGTTTTGAGACACGGGGGTCTTTCACCTATTCTTCTTCCTCTCCTCCATTGTCTCATTCAGTTGGAAAGCTTACTGGAGATTGGGTCCAGTGTGACTGGGTTCTACAGCAATAATAATAATAATAATAATAACCATAATCAGGTCTTATTGTAAAGGACATTCCGTTCACACCAGCTAAAAAGAAAAAATGGACGCTTGGGTGAGGGATAGACTCTTTGTGCTATTGTGCTTCCAACCATGAATGAATATTCATGTTTCTATTGTAGTCAGAGCGACTGTTTCTCTGCTGATACGAAACACTCAGACTCTTTAAGACTAATAGACAAAGCATTACATTTACTGCTGTTGCTTGAAAAAATACAAGCATCCATGGCTTAAATGTACATTTACTCCAACAGAACAGCAGTAACATCACAGATGTTTATCACTGAGTGAACATTGTTCAAGTTTAGATTAGATTAGATTAGATTCAACTTTATTGTCATTACACATCTACAAGTACAAGGCAAGGAAATGCAGTTTAGGTCTAACCAGAAGTGCAATAAGCAGCAAGTGCAGGATAAAGGTATAAGTTTTGAGTTATAAGTCATGAGTATACGTAAGGTGATATGTACAAGAAGAAACTGAATAATATTTACAGATGGATGTACAGTAGTATGAACATAATATACAGTTTGTATTAACTATAATCAGGAATTACAAGTAGATTAAGTAGATTTGCTCCCAAGTTCACAAAGACACCTTTAGACTTTTAACTCATGACAGCTGTGATGTCACAACTACAGAAACATGTACGCTACCAGTCGTAATTTATGGACGCACCTTCTCATTCAATGTTTTTTCTTTGTTTTATTATTTTCTACATTGTAGGTTAATATTGAAACAAACAAAACGATGAAGGAACACCTGGAATTATGCGGTAAACAAAATAAAGGGTTAAAGAAACCAGAATCTGTTCTGTAATAAGGGAATGATGGACTGTTGTTTTTTACTGAGTTCAGTGGTTCTTGCCATAATGTGCAGTAGAACCGTAGTGGAATAGAATCACTAACTGTGGACCCACCCAACCATCACAACTGATGATCCCAAACACAGTAAGAAGGAGAGAAACTCCACTAATGAACTCTTAATGAAGAAACTCCTGTTAGTTAAACACCATTCCAGGTCGATTCCTCATGAATCTGATAGAAAAAATGTGTGCAAAGCTGTCATCAGAGCAACAGGTGATGTTTTCAGTATTAATCTACAATGTAGCCGATAATAAACACAAAGGACATCGTGTGTCCAAACTTTTGACTGGTAGCGTCATATGACCACCTTCATCCAGAATGTTTTTTTAAAGAGACACAATATATGGTACCCAATATATTGGGTATAGGGAACAGGGAACTTTACACATTCTAAAGGCATAGCAACAAGTAACACCTTCTATAAAAAGTGTATAGGCATAAAAAGAAGTTGCGAACTCTATAAAAATGAATCGTAACTACGTTTGGATACACAAATCCACACAAATGTAAATACCTGTGAAAAACATTAAATACACAAATATAGAATGTACATCCCTGAAAAGGTGCAATGCCAAGATGGTTCGAATTTCAAGGGTTACTTGTGTGTGTGTGACTTTTGAGCCTTTTCTGTGTTAGGCTAATCTGAAACATGTGTGTGCAGTTGAGCTTATCTCCACGAGCAACAAACAAGAGACTTCATGACTGAGGCTCTATTAATGCTGTTCTCAAACCCAGCTCTCATGAGAAACACAGCCTGACTCTTTTTCCAGGCGTCTAGTCAAGTAGGCTAATGGTCATTTTACTGTATACACAGCACACGGTGAAATGTATTGTACTGTATACTGATACTGTATTATAGCAGCAAGTTCATTGTGTGCAAAAATGTGAGGGTTTGTGAGGTAACAATAGGGTACCAATAGTAAATTACCACACACAGATGTATTATCAGCAACATCATAAAAATACCAACCTAACGGTGTGTAAATAAGGGAATAGGATGGTGATCGTTTGTTTGAGGAGCAGTTTGTAGTAAGTATAGATCTGTTTGGATAGAGAAGCTGTTCAGTTCGGGGGTGTGTTTGTGGTACAGTTCTGATTTAGCTCTGGCTTAGAAGTCTGGGGGAAGAAACTGAATGGAGGATAGTGAAAGTGTGTGTGTGTGTGTGTGTGGGTGTGGATACAGCCAGTGGTGTAAACCTGATGATCACCAGCTCCTGTAGGGTCTTGTGGTCCGAGGCATGTCAGTTCCCACACCAGGCTGTGATGCAGCTGCTCAGGTTGCTTCTTATAGTTTCTCTGTAGGATGGTGTGAAGATAGGGGCTCACCTCTAGGAAGCAGAGACATTGCTGGGATTTTGTTGCAATGAAGCTTGTGTTTAGGGTCCCTGTGATGTTCCCTATGAGGCAAACAACAAGAAACGTTGTCATTTTAACCCATAAATGTTACTTGCGCCTGTTGTTAGCCTTATAGAGAGTTCTGAATCTTATATTGTTTTGCTTACAATCTCAGACCTCAAGCGGCCAGGTATCCATTGGAAATAAATTATCTAAATGCTTCCTGTAAAAGGAATGCAGTTAGTCATTATTGGTGCGTATTTCATGTTTCTGCTGTGAGCGAGTGTCTCGTGACAGCGGTTTCTGGTCTGTGGTCTTCTCTTTTACTCTTATCCTGTCCCTGTAGGTCAGTGGCAGCTGTCCTAATACAAGCCTGTCATGTCCGGGGTCACTGGGTCTGTGGACAGTGTCAACTCCCCATATGTGGGGTCGGGGGGTGGGGGTGGGGTGGGGGGTGTTCTACAGCTGCAACAGCTGATTGCTTTAGTAAATCAGACTCGCACACGTTCAGTGAAAATCAGCAACCTCTTTAGATCAAACAAACACACACACACACACACACACACACACACACACACACACACACACACACACACACACACACACACACACACCTACATCTTTCCACATCCCCTTACACTTAACTGACCAGGCTAGGAATGCAAGGAATGCACTGTGCTCTCTTATTCTGGGTCAGGGCTCACTATGTGTGTGTGTGTGTGTGTGTGTGTGTGTGTGTGAGTGTGCGTGATACCTCGCCAGTTCAGGAGACTAAAGCCCCTCTTTTCACATCATTGAGGTTGAAAAAGGTTAAAAAAAATTTTTTTATTCTTTTTGTGTATTCTTAAAAAAACAGTGGCCCATTTTTAATAAACTTCCACTCCAGGATCAGCTCATGCCTTTTAAAATAAACCTGATTAACATTCAAAGACAGCATTTTTATTCTAATCTTTTGTGTTGTTTTGGTGTTGCATTGTTAAAAAACGTGGAAAATATTTTGCGCTTCTTGCACGCCGCTATGCTAGGAGCAAATTACATAAACTGTGCTGAAGTTTTACTTTGTGGACGATAATGAGGTTTTTTGTTTTTTTTCGTGGGCATTAATGTTATCATTACTTTGCCTGGTTTGGGTTGATCTCCTTTGTAGTCACATGCAGCAGTGCAGCCCTTCCCTACAGCTGAGCTGACTGACCTGTGATGGTGTGACTGAGGTCTAGACATGCTTTGTGTAGGTCTGCATTCCTTTGTCTTCTCCTTTCTCGTCTCCCGCTCCAGCAGGTTCAGCTTTATGAGATGTTTAATGTATTGCGCCATATAATATATTAAGATTAAGAGAGTGAGAGTGATTGTTCTAAGGTCAGTGTGCCCTTTGGACATGCTAAATGTGTTTTATTAGGTTATAAAAAAAGCAAAAAAGTTGTCCTAGGTCACTATTTGAGAAGGTCACAGCACTGCAGGACATTCTGGGCATTTGTATTGCAAGCGGCAAAACACTGAGCATACATTTGTTTTATTAAGAATTTCTGTATTATAATAGCAAAATGTTATTATTAGTTTGTGTAGTAAAATAAAACTGGCCATATTCGAGCGTGTAACTCAAAATACATAAAACATTTTTGACCATATAGTTGACAATTGACTATTGTATTGACTCCAAACATATACAAAAACTGACCGGCCTGGTCAAGCTATTTCACATGCCGGCCCTAAACTTTAATTGAGGGGAAATTCACACTTTCCTATGAGCTGTTAAGCCTCAGCAGGATACCTGTGTGCTTTCTGGAAAGGATCATCTTCTTCCAACCCTGTAGCATTGAGTCACTGAAGTGAAATGGACAGAATTAACGAGGACTGACAACACGTCTGCTGGAAAGAGCATCAGTGTAATTACGGCAATTTAAAGGCCAAAAGCAGTGGCTTGTTAAAACCGTGATGTTATCGCCAGCCTGTTTTTAGGCCCCTGACACACATATTTGCTAGACATGCCTTTCATCTGGCTATTCATCTGTGGCAGAAACACCTAACCAGTGATGATTTGTTCACTAAAATCAACATTGCTGTGGCATGCCGCATGCACATGAGTTCACCCTCAACACTCATGCTTGATTACGGGCCTCTCAGTGTGAGCTGAAAATAAAAATTGAATTGACTTGCTTTCATACACAATATGTAATGTCTTACATTAATGCTTTGGACCCCAGACTTATAATTATGGTATTAATCCAAAGTGTGTACTGTGGTTTACTGGTAAACTACTGTGAAGCCCTTTTCCAGTCGTGTAATGCATGTTAGTCACCTGTGTTTAGAAATTGTGTGGACAAAATAGGCAACAAAGAACTTGGTTATTCAATTCTAACTTAATTGCTGCGACTAAACGAAAGAAGCAAACTTCAGTCATGCAGCATGTACTAATAGACTGCTAGACTGCTTACATTTAGAATCTCTTTTCCCCCTCATTGCTCACTAGCAGCACAACGTTTTATATACAGTGTCTCAGTCTCATAAATGTTATGGAGAAAAGTATTTCATTTGAATATATTAATTAAAAAATATCTGAGTCAATTTCCACTCAGCCAACAAAACGGCCACTTTGAAAAGAGGCTAAACTCTTAAATGTTTAAACCCATATAGAACTGAAAAACCTTGTTCACCAGATCAGTTTTCCCCCCAAAGACATATTTGTCGTGTGAAATTAGCTTTTTGAGTTTTGTGGAGGAATAGTAAGGCTAATGTAGCTAAGAAACATATTGACCACTTTTCCTCAAACCTATTGTCTGTAAAAAGATAAGAAGCTTGGGCATTAGTATGACAGAACTCAGCTGCTACTCTTTAGCCAGAAACTACGTAAGTAAGTGCTTGATGATTTAGGTTTGCTCACTGGTGGGCTTTATACTTCCGTCCCTTGTTGCCTACAATAGTCTTGTGGCTCCAGTGTAAAACTAAAGAAGCCTGTTCTGGCTCGTTGGATACTCGGAGGTAAGGGGGACTCCTGTGTAAATGAGATTTTGGTGTGGGAATTACTGATAATGTGAGTTCCTAGTTGTAGCTGATTCTAGGTCATTGTGTGAACAGAGAAGGCTCCGGTCGAGCATGAAAGTCACGGGTTTGGTCCTGCATTCCCCATCTCCTTCTGCTCTGGGGGAAATGTTTGCTTTTTCATTTCCTCTCTTTTATTTCCTTCATTTTCACACTCATGCCATCAGCCTGCAGGTCCAAAGAAAACAGCTCACAGGCCACATCTGTGTGTGCACATGTCTGCCTGAGAGAGACAGACATAAAGAGAGAGAGAGAGACAGAGAGAGAGACATAAAGAGGGGGTGATATAGAGAAACAGAGACAAAGACAGAGCGCAAGTTAGAGAGAGAGAGAGAGAGAGACCTGGACATGTATAGAGAGAGCACCTGCCACTTCATAACAAGCTGTTGCAGCTTTCTTCTAACATAATCCCCTGTTTCTGGAAACTCCAACTCTTTATTTCCCTTTAGTCCCTCCTCTCTCAAAGGTCAGAGTTGAAAAATATCTCTCTCTCTCTCTCTCTCTCTCTTTCTCTCTCTCTCTCTCTCTCTTTCTCTCTCTCTCCCTCTCTCTCTCTCTCTCTTTCTTTCTCTCTCTCTCTCTCTCGCTCTCTCTTTCTCTTTCAATCTTTCTCTCTTTCTCTCTTTCTCTCTGTCTCTCTGCACCTCCCTCCCTCCCTGCTTCAAACTGGAGTTTACCTTCATGCTCAGCCACTTTAGGTGAATCCCATAAAAGCTTGAATGGCAGAGTCTAAAGATGTGCATAATGATGTATTAGTGCGAGGGGTCATTGATTTTGGAACATCATAATCAATTATAATAACATTCCCTGAGCACTTTTTCAATAAAAGTTCTTAATGTAAATGTGAAACTTAGGCTTGGTGTAGTGTTTTCTTATCTGTGGCACACTGTAAAAACCAGCTTTTACAGTTTCAGTTTTGAATTCTGTGATTCATGATGCCTAATAATCACAATTGAATGGAATTGTTGAAAGACCCAAATAACCTAGAAGGGTCCGTACCCACACTTTCAGTGAGAACTGGACATTTCATGTGTGTCATTTAAGACCCTGTGTATTTAGCCTATGTCCACATGATAGTATGTAGTGGGATACGAAGGGCAGAACTAAACCTAGACGTGTCCTTCAAATGCTGGTCAGCGAACATCGAGGTTCAGACAGTTTTTATTCCGTCTGTTGTCTTCTTTATGTGTTTGCATTGTCTGGCTGTCTGGCTGTTGTCATAGATACTCTTAAAAGAGTATAATGTCTTTGACTCAGTGTGTGGTGAGTCTGCCTTTAGGAAACAAACACCTTTTGGTGGATCAGCACAGCAGCTGTCCGTGTGTGAAGCGTTTGTGTTCTTGTGCTTTATGTGCAGCTTAGTGATGTGGAATCTACATCCTTCTCATTCTTAAAAGGAGGCAAGCGCTAAACCTAGTGCTATGCAATACATCATTTCTTAATAATTATTGTAATATAAACGATATGACATTAACAAATGAAACATGGTGCAGCACTAATTGAAATCGTTTGTTTCCTTTTGACAGTAATGAGATACTGATATGTCAGAAAGCCACTGCATGCAAATGAGCTTCTAACAAATCACTAACCTGTTTACACCTAGTGGGCATGCGGATTAAACCTCAATTCCTGTTAGTGTTCTTATCAATCAATGCTTTTGTGTGATCCTATTACAGTAAATAATTTATTGAAGTAATGAAGGCAACTGCGCATCAGGATACACTATATGGACAAATGTATTGGGACGCATGATAATAACTCCACTTGAATGACACTGTATTCAAACACATAGAGTTTAATATGGACTTTGCAGCTATAACAGCTTCCACTCTTCTTGAGAGGAAGATTTTGAAGTTTCTGTGGGCATTTGTGCCCATTCATTCTATAGAGCATTTATGAGGTCAGACACTGATGTTGGACAAGAATGTTGATGTTGGTTCGCAATCTCCGTTCCAGTTCATCCCAAAGGTGTTGGATGGGGTTGAGGTCAGGGCTCTGTGTGGACCAGTCAAGTTCTTTCACACTGAACTGATCCAGAAATGATTTATGGAGCTTGCTTTGTGTCGATATAGTGTATATGATGCAGTATATAATTAACACTAGGAAAGTGGGATCAGTTTGGGGCTTTTTTGTCTTGTGTTTGAGATCTATAGCATATTGAAGTCATAGAGGAAACATTGTCATAATGTCATAATTGTTATGTGAAAAATGTCCAGACTGAATTTATCAACCTCTATGTTTCTGTACCTCCATGTGTGTGAATTTGTGTGTTTTTGTTTGAAAGGAAGTCAGGATAGAGTAAGGACACAAAAACAGGTTGACACTGTGTGTGTGTGTGTGTGTGTGTGTGTGTGTGTGTGCGCGCCATCTGCTGTGGAGACATGTGGACCTCTTTGTGTGTACGTGTGAGGGCATGTGCTGGGGTATTATTATGGTAAGTGTAAAGCCCCACACAGATGCCCCCCCTTTCCTGAAGGGCGAAGGTCAACAGTTCTGGCCCCCATCTGGAGCGGAGTTAAAGAGATGCTCTGATTCAGCCTGAATGACTCTGAGTGCTGTAATAGAGCTGCACACTTATGTGTGTGTGTGTGTTGAAGAGAACAGGCTTATCATAGCCAATCAGGGCGATGGAAACTATTTATGTCTGTGTCATAAAATGAGGGTTGCATTTACAGCACTGCATTGTTTATTATTGTTATGAGCTCAGTATTACTATTTAGACCTCGCCTGGCCTTTCAAAGATCCAGAAATACACAAGGCAGGGAAGGACAACATGGAGAACGATATTGTGATCAATTCACCACTGTGTGTCATAATAAGCTTTTCTGAGTATATTGTGGATACCATCAATATGTAAAGAACACTAACCAGCCACACGTTTCATTACAAAAACAGTATAAGAACAATAAAAAATAAATATTGAGATATATATGTCGTGAAAATGTCTTGATTGTGATTGTGATAATACACTTTTGCCTATTTAGCCAGCCCTGCTTTAACAAGGCCATGTAGTATTGGTGCAAAGCACTTATAAGCATTAAAAGATATTTCATTAGAAAAATAAGATGCCTGCTGAATGTGTGGGAATGCGAGTTCCATTAAAAAAATGACGTACTACATGTGCATAACTGGGTTCTGTCCTGGGGGGAATTGCACTGTGGAGAATAGGCCCTGAACATTATATTTAATGTAACTGCATTGTTTATAATGGTAAACCAATGTCAATCGGTGCAGAGTTAATTCAAACTTTGCTTTACCTATTATGAGGACAATAAATCATGAACTGAGTCTACAGTACTCTGAAAGAGAACAGGGGAATTTAAATTTGCAATTAAGTTACCAACTAATCCTGGCCAACTCGTTGAAAAGGTAAATCGTTTCTCATGAATCCTAACTTTTCACTTTTGACCAAGTGAAGCGCCAGACAATACAGTGTCTGAAGCTTATACTGCCATCTAGGGGCCGGTACCAGTTCTATACACCCCAGGTTAACAACCCCGGTCCTGGAATGTCCCCGTCATATGAAGTTTTTCCTCTCAGTGAGGGATTGTTGATCTGATTAGTTAGATACGGTGTGTTGAGAGGAGGAAAAACTAAAACATGCAGGACAGGGGGTCTTCTGAGACCAGCACTGGGAACCATTACTGCACCATTATGCTCTGAAAACACTGATTCAGGTCAGGAAGACCGTGCCTATCAAATAAAAACGTCTCTTGTGTTGTTTAATGGCATTAAGCATTTAGAAGCACTAGGTGGCAGCAAATCATATCAGCTGACTGTAGCCTAGTGGTTAGGGCATTCGCCCTGCGACCAGAAAGTCTGGGTTTGATTCCCAAGACCGCTAGGTGCCTCTGAGGTACCCTGAGCAAGGTACCGTCCCCACACACTGCTCCCCGGGTGCTGTGTTTGTAGCTGCCCCCTGCTT
>JBBPDC010197696.1:0-14415 GCA_037974485.1 Hemigrammopetersius urotaenia
TTTGTTTTCTTGTTTTGGTTAATAAACGCATAGCAGCATGGATTCCTGGCTCCTGGCTCGTACTGGCACTTCCCAAGATAGCTCTCGGTCGTGGGGGCCTAGCCCCCGTGATTGTGACAGAATCGCTATTTTGCATTCTGTTCTTTTGTGCAAATGTTTCACTTAAGACAGCTTCTTCTGAAACATTAGCCATGTGCATGCGTCCCAGGCTTTCTGGATTTGCAACAATAAAAGCAAATCGAGCAAGCTGAATTATGAGCCTTTCGGGAGATTTTGTTGATTTGTAGATAAATTAATAAGAAAAGCAAGCTGAAGGGTACCCAAAAAGATGTCTTGAGGCTTGGCTGGGAGGCCAGGGCACTCTGGGGTCGATCAATTGGAGAAGGAGAATTCACATCACTCTTCTGATTAGGATGCAAGTCCACATTACATGCCGGTTGCATCTTATTTGTTTTCCAGCATATAAACTGGAGTGAAAGACATTAGACAATATTAGACATTAAAATAAGACATTGATTTCCCTTTCACATATGCTTTTCACAGTTTGTCAGAAGACCAGAAGACTATCTGTACTGGCTAGGTATAATTAAACTTCACCAGTCTGGTACTCCGGTGCCTCCCTCTGGCATCACTCAGCTCGTCCCTTGAACCGCTTGGGTGAAAGCTGTGTGTGCTGCCTCCCATACCTGCTCTGCCCTCCTGAACCCCTGACCACTCCAGGAAGGTCAGTGGGCTCAGCATCCCATGGACAGAGCGGCAGTTGACGCCCTAATGCACACTCGAAGGGTGTTAGGCCAGAAAGAGTGGCGCAAAGATCTCTGGCTGTTCTCCACCCAGCCGAGAAACTATGCCCAGTCATGCGGCTGGCTATGGCAATAAGCCCAGAGGAACCTGCTGAGCTCTTGTACCACCTGCTTAGCCTGATCGTTGGATTGCCTACTCCTTTCGGACCAATCCAATAGACAAAAAACAAGAGTTCACGAACATAAAACATGCATTTCTCTGCTTTAGCATAAAGCCAATGGGCGAGCAGGGCAAGGACCACAAGGGTCTGAGGCTCTTCTGACTTAAGAGCCTCTTAAGAGTAATCCAGCCTACAGGTGCTTCAGCCTCACTGGTTCACACTAGGGACATCACATATAATTCACAAAGCCAAGTCAAACATCCACTGGACTGTCTTAGATGGTTTTCATCTCTTACAAGTGAAGACACCACAGTTCTTTTCCAGCCAGTGTCTCCGAGCACCAGAGACTATGACCAGGAAGCGAAGGACAGCATGCTAGTGACCGCACACTGACTTCTGGATCAGCTGAGCTTTTAAAGCAAGAACACGAACACACAACACAAACAATGACTGATTTAACAAACATGACAAGATGCCTGGAAACACGAGGGAACTGAAGCAGGCCATGAGTGGGGAATATGTGAAGGCTTACAGTAGGCAGGTACCTCACATCCCGGAACATACCATGACACAGACTGAAGGGGGCATGGCAGGGAATCCCCAGCTCATTGCTCCAGTGATCTGGACTGCTGGGGGCGTGGCTATTACAATGGGAAAAGTTCCTTCAGTTGCATGTCATTTTCCCAAAAAAACGGAATTCCCCAAAAATTCTAATTGTGGTAACATTGAGATGTTGTCAGGTGCTATAGAAGCGCAGTGGAAGTGAATTGTGAGATACAACTGTACTGTACAGCGGATCTATACATTTTCAGTGTTGCTCACTCTGCTACCCACTTTCTGTACGATCGTGGTGGTTAGCTCTTCTATCAGGTCTCTTCTGTTGTCCTGCAGGTAACAAACTTCATTGAGCTTCTCCTTCAGAAAGAAAAAACAGAGGAAATTTCAGTAATGTAATACTCTGCTTTCACACAAATAAAACTGGTGATAAAACAGGAGCTAGAAAGGGATAAACAAATGTAGTTCCATCTCTCTTTTCCCAAGTTTGGCAGCATTTCAGAATCTTCACAGAGCTTATAGTCACTCAACATAATCAGCATGGACAGTAAACACGCAGGGTAATCTGATTGGTTTAATGTTTGCTACAAATGAGTGTATATATGTGGCCTGTATTAGAAGCTGTTGCTCTGTACTCTTTCTGAATCCACCCTTACATAATACGAAGGCTTTAATACCAATAAAGCAGCTCAGACAATCAGGGTCTCTTTAAAGCTCAGTTCTTTTAATTCATCCCTTAATACAAGAATGAATTTTCAGATTAGTACATTATATTTGCAGATAATGGATATGTAAGAAATATTCACATATTTAAACATTTGGAAATCTTTGGAAAGTTCTTCATTAGAACATGCTCATCATTAAAGACAGAATAAGTACTTTGTTGTCTGTTTGACTCTCGGCCTTGGCAATAGCTTCATCAACAGTTTCCTCTGCCACACGTAGTGCCATGCTGATGGTCTCTGCCATGCTATGCTCTGCAACAGATACAGATGCAACATAACCTGTTGCTCCCATAATTCAATGCAACTAAGTTTCTACACTATAGTTTGATGAATTATATCTACATGCTACTGTATATGCACATTTAATCCAGATATTACTTCACAGTGGGATTTGAAAATATTTCACTTACCTCTGCTAAGTTTGTAGAGTGTGGAGTCACTTTCATACATATTGTCATCATTTCCCAAACTTCCTTCTATTAAAAACAAACAAAACCAGAAAAGATCTTCTAAGTGCCACATAAATGCCCTAGGTCTCCTAAGGTGTTTTACTCCAACTATGGGAGTCTTCCCTTGCCTCAGTCACCTCTGACTTGCTTACACACGGACTAAAGGTGCTTTGTCCCGTCGGCTGTAAAAAGAGATATAAATTTCACTTCACTTGACAAGGGACATATATTTATGATCAAGTTAATGGGTTTGTCGAACAGCTAAGACTCTTAGCATAATCTCAGTACAGTCTCCTGCAATATAAAATCTTATCTTGTATAAGGTGGTTTTGCTACCTCACACACACATGCACAGAAATTTCAGTTGTGCAACAGCATTACTGAGGTCTTGTGCTTAGCATTTTCACTCTTATCCCAGAACAGAAGTTCACATTGTGTTTTATAATTTCTTTCAATTATTTGACAGCCCATTTAAACTTACATACAACAGAAGCTGCATATTTGGAATTTCTTGGCAGATCCTGACAACTAAACATGACATCTGAACTGAAACAGACCACACACTGGTCTGACTTTTTGGGGTTATACAGTATTTAATGAAAGTTCAACAGTCACTATAGTTCTGTGGTTTGCAGACTTGGATTTTATAAAACACATAGATGTTACAGATTATAAACCAGTAGAACCAGTCACCTTGACAAAGCTAAGAAAAGATTTTGTCAATTAGGTAATATAAGCCATCAGAATTGATTTGAGATTTTTCAGCGAGACAAGAAAACTTTGTCCATAGACAAGTCATTCCTGAAACCAGAGATAAGAACTAATTTGGAAGAAGGTCCAGAGCCATTTAGTTAATAAGAACTAGGCTCGTCACGATACTGAAATTTCAAATTCAATACCGATACTAAGGATGGTATTTGACACTCGATTCTACTGCTCAAAATTGTACAGCGTCTTTGGGTATTTCGAAAAGCGCTTCATAAATTAAATATATTATTATTATTATTAGTCTAGTCAAGTTTCAGTCAACTAAAAGTCTGAGCATTTGTCTTAGAATTATCCACAACTATTTTCGACTAGTTTTTGTCAATTAAAGTTTTAGTCTCTTTTTTAGTAATGCAATTCTATTTAACCCAGTCAATCTAGTATATGTATAGTAGATGGTAAAATAGACAAAATCTAAATTTTCTTTTAGTCAAACCTATATCACAATTCAAACAAGGTTATCTTATTATTATTATTGTTACCTTATAGACTCAAGAATACTGTACATGGACACTCTGATTTGAATTTACATCATTTAATTGGCCAACCAAACATGTCACAACTTACCAGTACACGCACATAAGTTTAAACAAAATAAATAAATCAAATATCACAGTGCAAATAAAATGAAAATGCATGTGTCATACACTCCATACATGCTAATTCCTTCCTACAACCCTGGGGGTCCTAGCGTCTGTCAATCCTAGTGTCTATTGCCCTAAGAAAGTTACATTTGTAACTGGTAAAAGTCTTCACCCTCAGCGTGTTTGCCTGAACATTATTATTCCTGAACAAAGATAGTCTACACAACCAAATCAGAACAATTTTGGTTCAGCTTTTTTTGCATGGTTATGGGAAAGGCTGCTTATCAAAATGCTGTGTGAGAGAGAGAGAGAGAGAGAGAGAGAGAGAGAGAGAGAGAAACTTTTTGTGTGTGTGTGTCATTTCTCTCTCCCTGGCACTATGCAGTATTGGCCATACATCCCAACTCTATATTTATGTGGCGTCTTGTCTTGTTTTTGTCTCGTGATAAATGTTTGTTGACGACGATATTTAGTCATAATTTTCGTTGAGAAAGCAACACTAGATGAGAATCCGTGTAAAAATTTTGCGACGCTCGGTTGCTCCCCACCCGAGTTTTCAGCACAGAATGGGGCTGTCTTGTAAATACTGGGTCCTCCAGTTAGCCGGAGGAGAGGGGCTGCCCGCTGCAATGCCTGTTGAAAATTATTGTAATCTGACGGCTATTTCCGTGAACCGGCAGTTGCAAAATTGGTACCAGTGCTAATTGATAGACAAATCTCCAACACATTGTTTAACAGGTGCAGTGATGCTTCAGCATTCAATTACGGATACTGGGGTCTGGCTCAGAGATGCGTGTGAAATGCCTGCTTCGGCAGCTAATACATACTTCAGAGAAGACTAGCATGTCCACTGAGTGAGACAAGTGTGTTGAGACAGATTTTTCATACATAGTAGATAACACAGATATCACCCTTAAACGACCCCTGGAAGACCCCTGGATGCCAACACACACATGTGAGCAGAGAAGAATGACAAATTACTTCTTTATCACTTCTTTATCATATGGATGGCAGTAGCCTAGTGGGTACTTGCCTGTGAACCTGATGACCACAAATTTTCAGGTTCACACCCCCCACTTTTTACCACTGAGCAAGACACTTAACCCTCAGTTGCTCCAGGGAGACTGTCCCTGTAATGATTGTAAGTCACTATATGCCATATGCCACTTTACTTTCTTAAGTAATGCATGAGTGTATGTACAAATGAATTGGGAATTACATACGATCATCATGGGTATGACTGTCATTTTCATTTTGGGCTTTTAATGATTTATCTGAACTGTTCCTTTTCCAGGGTTGAATGATTACGCAACATACTTACACAACTTCAATGATTTTTTAAAACAAGGATTGGGTGCACAAGATCGAATTTATTTAGGATTGTAACTAGTCAAAACAGGCTCAAATATATACATACATCCAAACTAAATCATCTATTAAGTGGTAATGAAAATTCTAGAATGCCTTAACATGATAAGGCCAAGGTGTATAAACTTCTCATTAGTGATCACAATTAACTGAAGCTGGTAGTTTTTTTTGCCAGCATAAAACAACTGCAGATTCCATCAGTTCAAATAATTGTATGTAAGTACAAGTTGGGTCATCACTTTGCCATGGCCTGGAAGATGACTGTCACCCTCAGAAACTGGTTAGGATGTTCAAAAACAAGTCAAGGACCACCAATACTCAAGCCTTCCATGAACTGTAAGCTGCTGGAACATCAGTGTCACAGTTCTCAGTGACGCACATTTTATATTGCCATGGACTGAGAGGGTGCCGACCAAGAAAGAAGACCCTGCTCCAAAATCGACACCATGTTTGACTGACATTTGCAGCTGACCACATAAACAAAGCCACAAGCTTTCTGGAGAAAAATCTTATGGTAAGATGAGATCACAACAACAAGAAGCATGGTAGGAGGAGTCAAGGTGAGGCTTTCAAACCTAAGAACACTGTACCAACTGTCGATCATGGTGGTGGTAGTATCATGGTCTGTTTCCTTGCCAGCGCCACTGGTGCATTGCACAAAATGGGTGGAATAATGAAGGACTACCTCCAAATACATCAACTTCCCCTCAGATTGAAGGCTAGATGGTCGAAACCGGGTGTTTCAACAAGATAATGAGTCCAAACACTCATCAAAACTGGTTTAAGGTTCTGGAATGGCTCTCTCAAAGCCCTGACCTCAACCCTATTGAAAATGTGTGGATTATGCTTAAAAGTAAGGTCCATGCCAGGAAACAAAACCAATTTAAATGAACAGAACCAATACTGCCAAGAGGAGTGGTCAAATATCCAGCCAGAATTCTGCCAGAAACTTCTGATTGTGGTGAAACTTTTAACCAAATATTTCTTGGGATGTATGTATAATTTTGACCCTGTGTTGACTAGATAAAATCCTAAATAAATTCACCCAATTCTTGTTTTAAAAAATCACTGAAGTTCTATGTTGTAGAATCATTCTGCCCCTGGAAAAAGAAAGGTTCAAATAAATCATTAAAAAACCCATGATGTGTTTATGTAAACTGTATTAGTCTGAATTTGTTAGCCAAGTTGTTATTAGTTGGGCTTTTTGTAGTATTGTAAAGGAATCAAATACATGATAATTACATTTATGATAATCTACATTGGTATAACATCTAAATTGTTATCCCCTTTTATCCTGATCATCAATGGTCAGCATTCCCACAGGACCACAAGTAAGCAGGGTACTATGTAGGTGGTATCACTGGGTACCCAGGGCTAACAACACCTGTAGTTGCAAGGTTATTCTCTCTTTTTAGGTTTGGATGCCTAGAAAGCGGAAAGCCATTTTAGTACAACACCAGGTTTAATATGTGTTCCTGCTCTTCTAAAAGGAAATATTTTTCTATTTATTTCTCTCAGAGCCACAGAGGTCCAATGAGCTGACAGCCATACCCAGTCACACTCACTTATCTACAGCTTCATCCACACTCAATGAGGCCATGACTGATGACATAACATATTCCTCCACCCCCGTGTCAGCGGAGTAATGACATTTTGGGGGCTGATGAGAGCAAGGATACATCTCTGGAGCTTGGGTTAATTATGTGCTGAAAACACCTTGTAACTGGTTCACAAAGGGCAGAGTCCAGGAAAATGTTAGCGAATGAGAAAATGAGCTTTAAGGATTATGTGGGAAACAGAGCTTGATTTTAGAGCTTTTTAGAGCTTGAAGAGGTGACTGTATGATTATGAAACATCTACTATGCACACAAAGGCATTTAACCCATTGATTAAAGCAAAAAAAAAAAAAACATCTGACAGAAATTTTTTGTTTTTTTATTACGTAATAACGTGGCGTTCTAACGGGATTCTGCGCCGTACAGGCCTTTATAAAGCAATTTCCTCCGGGATCAATCAATTTTTCTGATCTTTAACAGGAGCGTATCCATGCTTCTCCAAGATCTCGTTTTTGTTTTGGGACATTAAAAGTGTTTGAGACTGATGCAGCACTAAATGCTAAGGATTTTTTTTCTCCTTACTATTGTAAGGAACCTCCCCATAACCTTTAACAGAAAGGTTGTTTTCAGATCTGATAGTAGATTAGAGAAAAAACACCAACACTTTATATTAAGTTCACACCGTGTATTATACATCGACCATACAAATATACAACAATATACACAATTCCCCCCTTTAGTACCCCATAGTCCATATATACAGTTTCAGCCCACAATGTCCGTTCCTCCCTAGTGTTCACTCTTCCACTACACATAGGATGCCTAAAGCATCAGGAGAACACCATAAATAACTGTACTTACATGCCATAAGAACGCACTGGTTCGGCATATGGGTTTAATCAGGGGTTTCTGCTGCTGCTGGTTGCCTAGCCTAGCTTCCCTGCTCCTTTTATGGAGGGAAAAGGAAATGGGCCTTAAACCCCCCAGCGCCCCCTCTGGTAAAAAGCCAGTAACGGCTACCAGCTCTTACACTATGATGTTTGGCATCTTAAACAAGCGTCGGGCAACAGCGTGTAGCCTGTAAGCCATTCCGCATCCATTTAAGCGAACTGCCGAAACCATAAAGTTTATTTTTATATTTCCTTGGTTTAATTATTTTATATTCTATCATAATTAAACCAAGGAAAAAGACAGCCTTACTAGAAAATATTTCTTCGGATCTGCATCGGTCTAAAAATTGAGCTTCAGTGGCCTCCGTTGACAGAAATCCATTGTAGCGATGGGAAACTTTAATCCATGTTAACCTTAATGCACATTACATTTCATGCACATTTGGTTCGTTCATACAATTATTTTGGTACTGTTTAGGAGTATTAATTGAAAAAATACATTGAATGCACAATTTTCCAATAATTTAATGTTCCAAAAGAGAAGACATAACTTGAAAATGAATGTGAATGTATGAATATCATCCACCTCAAAATTTTAGAACTGATGAAACTGAATAGCCATCTTCAAATGGTTCCAGTAAAAATAAATTTGTTGAAGTTAATATTATGCTTTTGTTGTTTTTAATATGGTTCCTTCACTGTATTGTGAAGTATTTTCACCAAATAAAAAGTTTTCAATCAACACCCAATGTTCACTGAAAACGAATGAGCCAAAAATGTACATCAATAGTGATCCCAAAATTCAAGACTAGAAATGGGTTTCAAGGTAAAGTTGCTTATCACTGCACTAGGATCTAAACAAGTTTCCCAAATACATAGAGCATCACCCAAACTGATGCTCAATAATTCCAAACCAACTTTAAAAGAAAGGCCACTACACTATTTACCAGAATGTCTCATAGTGACCAGATATATGCTAAACAAATAAACGTTTGTGTGCACAAAATAGGGGGGGGATAAAGAACATAGGAAAAAGCACATAAAAGCATTGCCATCATAGACAACTACACCTGTGGGTTCAGCCAAGCTGCCCTGTTCTGTATTGTGCCTCTTGTAGAGTGTCTTCAGCACTTTAGCACTGCCAAACCTCTTAAATCGTCTCCTCACATTACCGTAGAACCACTCTAAAGACTGGGTCTTCAGCAGTCTGCAAACACACACACAAAGACACAATATTGTGAAATTCTCCACATTCTTTTTTTGCTTTTGTCATGGCAATGATTTTACTTCTAAATGATTAAGAAAAATTGACTATTTTTGTAACATAAATAGTAGGGATGCCCCGAAATTATTATTTTTGGCCGAAACGAATACCAAAAATGAGAAAACAATTGGCCGAAAACTGAAACCAAAACATCGAAAGAAATTATTATCAAATGTATTAAAAAAATACATGTTACAAAACTATGAAAATATTTATTTAGCATTAAAACAATATACTTAGCCCCACTCATGAATAGCTAATAAATAGTAATCCAAATATAAATTCAGCTAAACAGAAAGTGTAGGGAGTGGTGCAGCCACATCCAGATTTTTATTTATCTATTTTTTGCATTGGTACTTTAGTGTGTTTCAGAGAATTTCATATATTTAATTTAAAGCTACTTATTGCTTATAATGTTTGCATCTCAGCCAAGAAAGACCACCGTGCATTGGACAGCCACTCTTTTCCAGAAGCACAGATTGCCAGTCCACCCCCGACTCCTCTTGAGTGTTTCTTGTCATTTTTATTTTTTAAAACCCAGTAGTTTTATTACTGTACTGTAAATTAAATTAAAATGTCTGCTTAAACCAGCGCTCTAAAATAAGGCGTGCAGCTGATGAACAGTAAATTATTGAACTGTAAAAATTATTGGTGATTACCCCTACATTTTACTGTATTTTTATTACTAAAAATTACACTAATTTATTACTGTATTTACCTATTTATACCAAAGAAAATGCAGTCTGTAGGGCTTACCTAAAAATTTTTGTTAAGGGTAATTTATTGAACTGAGACTAAAATTAAATTAAAATGTTTTGGGAGCATATTTGGGGCATTTTTAGGCTTATTTTGTTTTTACCAAAACACAGCAATGCGGTTGCTCTTGGAACATAACCCCTGCGAAAAGCAGGGGATTACTGTATTACACATTTTCTTCCCTATTATAATACTGAATTTAATGTTTACTATGCTGTCTTCTGAGCACAGCTGATAAGCCGTTTCTGAATTAAAGCTGGCCAAAATTGTTTTTGGAAAACTAGCTTTTGGAAAAAGGACTTCATGCTGTTCACAATGAGCCTGCCCAAAGTTCACCATAATTGTAACCCTGAGGAGAACTTCATTCATGGGCAAATGCAAATCTCATACTGCTCCAGTTTATCAAGGTGTACCACAAAGTTCAGTTTCAGTCCCATCAACAGCCACAGAAGTAAGTTGACAAGATGTTAAACACTGGATGTTAAAAACTCTCAAAGGAAACCAATTTCTAATGTCATTGGCTTTCAGTTATAGCCCATGTCTTATTCAAAATACTTATCAATACCAGGGATGTGTCAGGTCATGATTGGGCTCCAGTCCTGTCGTTCACCTGAAATTCATTCCATTAAACAAGTCCAAGTCCGCAAAGAACATCTCCACAAATAACTTGAGCAGATCAGTCTAAATTATCACAATCACAATAGAAAGTACTGCCAGTGATTCTTTCTTGCATACCAAGCATTTCTGTTATAATTGTTAGAGAAAAAGACAATGCAAGACTTTAATCCTTTTTTCTGTACCTTGCAGAAGCAGGAGTATAAATTAGCTGACTGATCTATGTGCAGATATGTGTGATCTGTCAGTAGTATGTTTCATCTCATCCTTAGTCTGGTGACAGCACAGGCAGTCCAGCACTCAATGCAAAAACCACTGACCTGCTCTTCTCACAAGGCAAGCAAAGCCAGCCTTTGTCCGTGCTGGAGTAGGAGGAGCATTGCTTGCAGACATTGTAGTGGCAGTTCAGGCAGCAATGGCGTGGTTTGAGCAGGAAGGTGAAGGATGAGAAGCATCGAATACAGCAGCGTTGGTTGAAGTCACACTGATAGGAGAGCAAGACACAACGGCTGTCCTCCTCATCCAGCTCTAGCTTCTTGTCACTGACAGAAACAAAGATATACATATATTTTTAATTTAACCAAGAACTTTATTAGGCTAGTCGCACAACTTAAATTAAACACCAAAGTTTTCAGATCAGTCTCATGGGCTGGCAAAGCCCAGCTCAACCCCCACCACAGAGCAAAAAGCACCTTTCGGACAGAAAAGTCATTCAATGATTTATAAAATCAGAATTCCAGAACCATTATACATTTGATAAAAGCAACAAATAAGCCATTTGCAATTTGCAACCATCTTCTTCTGGTTGTAACCTGCACCAAGAATGAAAGCTTGAGTTGTTAAAGACACACATTTCAAAAATAAAACAATTCAGCATATTAAACAGCATTTTAAGACACCAACAATTCATAAAACAGTCTCTAAAACCACTGAAAATTCTCTCCACAGAAACAGTAGGATAAAAGGAATTCACAGTGTCAGCTCCACGTAAAACTTTCCACTGCAGATCACCTAACCTCTTGTGCAACACCCTCTCCCACTCCATACTATATTTACTCCTCTAAATAGTCACCTCTCCCATTTAAAACTAACTCATTCAAAACCTTAACAATAGTTTTGTATCCCCACAAGTTCCAGCAGAAGTTCGCCATTAGTCAAATGCTTGGAAAAGGATCCCCTGTTGAGTGCTATATGCCCATTCCAATAGTCTCCCAGCAGAGTCCAGTCCTCTGGCTATAAACACTAGACCGTGATGATGAATGGACCTCAGTCTGAAGGTTACAAGCCACAGCTCTGGCCAGGGCCCATCACATCCACCAAAAGCAGAAGCTTGATCAGATTAGAGGCACATAAAGTTTAAGTGAGGTCAGGTACACTGTCACTTGTCAAACCCAATGGCTCCTCAAGCAGCCAGAAAAGATGGCTCCTCAAGCAGCCAGAAAAGAGAGCAACTACCCTCCTTTCTCTCTTGAACAGGGTCCAAAACTTGAACAGACCCTGGTAAAAAAATAAATAAAATAAAGCTCAGCTCAGCAGAGATAGTCAGGAACCTTTGAATGAACTGTATATGAAACACAGCAAGCTAACCTCACAGGTGAACCAGACTTTGACCTCCTTCCTGCTTAGGCAAACAAAGCAGTCCTTGAGGAAACCAATGGAGGTCATTCTAAAAGAATTAGGGTTAGGCATTGGGCCAAAACCACACTACCAATTTTGTAGTGAAGCTTATTTAACTTTATTGATCCCTGAGAAAATTGACAGAGACACAAGAACAATATAAAATGAAATAAGTCTAATAAATTCTAAATAAAAATCTGTAGAAGGAAAACAACCACAATATAAATAGACTACACTACATACAGAAATGCCTGGTAGAATCTCTATCTAACGCAGCTGAATGAAAAATCATTGACACAAATGGTAGAATAAGTTACCGCACTATTAGAAAATCAGTATTAATTAAATACTATTAAGTAATATTAAGTAATGAAACGTAATATTGACGTAGTAGTAATATTAAGTCATTTAGCACCCATTTAGAGAACAGCATATGATGCACATTATAATGTTTTAGCACCTGGTAAGGACATTGCACAGTATTGCACATAGTAGACTGTTGCACATCATATCAAAAATAATGCACATAGCCTTTCACACAATGTTAGTTTTTAACCTGTAATACGTTTAAAACAAGAAGCAGACGGCTACTGCACAAATTATTGTGTGAGTGTGTGACTGAGGGAGGAGAGTCTGTTGTAGAGTCTGATGGCCAGCACACCACAGCATAGAAAATGGCACTGGCAACTCGAGGTGTGAACCTTCACTGGTATCACAAGTTGACTCGATTACGATTATCATGTCAATGATTTGATTCAATTTGATATCTCAATGCTTCGTTATGCATCACAATGCATCCCAAATTTTCTACATTACTTCACATCAGGGCTAATTTGCATACAGTGATTGCATGTTTACCTGGGGGAAGGGAGAGTGGGGATCTCTGCCCCGCCCACTGAGAAATGTGACACCTCGTCATCATTTGCGCACAAACAGAGCACAGAGGGAAAGAGCAAACAAGAAGTGAAATCATCTCATTTATGTCTTTTCCAGTGGATTTTTCAGCTACTGTAGTAAATCATATCCATATTCAATTTGTGGGTAATCTATTATTTTTTTCTCAACGTTTTTTTTATATGGCATAGAGCCGGTCCTGCTTCACATTATGTTATATATACAAGCAGTGAGATGCAAGTTCCTATTTTTATTCAATGAAACTGGAAAATACAAACAATAATTTGTTTGAGAGTGGGCCTTTCTGCAGGAAATTTTGTGGAGGAAATTTTTTTTTTGTGACATGCTTGACACATTTTTGTCTGGGATACGTGAGTAATGTCAGTAAGTTGAGGTTTACCGCTACCAGGAGAAGCGCTGTATTCAGTTCAAGCAGTCACAGTCACTGCTGGGACTTTTTACCTAGATTTTTAAAGATATTCTTGGAGACTGTGACATCATCCATTCACTTGCTGATGTAACCAATGACCTACGCTGTGTACTCAGATGTAGCAGAGATGGGCCCCTTGGGGACAGATCTTTGTCTGCTTCTGGACGGACCTGGCATGTCTGATGAGCGGTCTGTAGGCTGGGATGCACATGATGGACATGTGATCGGAGAATTCGAGGTGGGGGGCGTGGCTCAGCGCAGAACGTGCTGCTGATGTTTATGTAAACACAGTCCAGCATGTTCACACCCCTAGTCGGAAAGTCCATACATTGGGGGGCTACAGAAGCCTTTGTTTGCAATTACAGAGGTCAAATGTTCCCCATAGTTCTTAACCAGGTTTGCACACACTGCAACAGGAATTTTGGCCACTCCTCCACACAGATACCCTCAAGATCTGTCAGGTTCCGGGGCTGGTACTGAACAACACAGAGTTTCAGCCCCTCCAAAGATTTTCCAATGGATTTAAGTCTGGAGACTGGCTAGGCCACTCCAAAACCTTGATATGCTTCTTACGGAGCAACTCCTTGGTTGTCCTGGCTGTTTGCTTCGGGGCATTGTCATGTTGGAAGACCCAGCCACAACTGATCTTCAGTGCTCTGACTGAGGGAAGGATGTTGTTGCTCAAAATCTCACAATACATGACTCCATTCATCCTCTCCTTAATACAGTGCAGTTGTCCTGTCCCCTTCACAGTAAAGCCCCCCAAAGCATGATGTTTCCACCCCATGCTTCACAGTAGGGATGGTGTTAGTTTTCCTCCAAACATGGCGAGTGAAGTTTAGACCAAACAGTTCTATTTTGGTCTCATCTGACAATAAGTTCTTCTCTCATGCCTCCTCTGGATCATCCAGATGGTCATTGGCAAACTTCAGACAGGCCTGGAACCTACCGTGAAATGTGTGATTTGAAACCATGACGGCGTAGTGTTCTACTGACAGTGACCTTTGAAACTGTGGTCCCAGCTCTCTTCATGTCATTGACCA
>JBBPDC010197705.1:0-14415 GCA_037974485.1 Hemigrammopetersius urotaenia
TGATTATCCTGTGTATTTAAGCCTGTTTCAGTTAGTCTATCCTCATGTGTCCATCGCCTCGTATCCTGCCTGTGTTTCCCCTGTTCCTGTTCCCGCGTGCCTGTTTATGTTTTTTCCATTTTCTTTTGAAAATAAAGAACCACAGCATGGACATCTGCCTGCCAGCCTGTTCTTTCCCCAGAGGTAGCTCAGAGTGTGGGCTTCGCGGCCCCCACTCTGACACTGTGA
The DNA here is from genome assembly GCA_037974485.1 of Hemigrammopetersius urotaenia. Lineage (NCBI taxonomy): Eukaryota > Metazoa > Chordata > Actinopteri > Characiformes > Alestidae > Hemigrammopetersius > Hemigrammopetersius urotaenia. The sequence continues at coordinate 229 of JBBPDC010197705.1, forward strand.
GATGAAAACGCAACTTACGCAGAGGGGCGTTTAACTTTCAAATTAATCGCGCGATCAATTTATTTTAAAGCGTTATAGAAAATAAATTAACGCAAACAGTTAACGCGATATTTTTAACAGCCCTAATACTATTACATTCTGCTTCTTCACATTAATGTAAAGGGTGCGAATGTAAGATAAGAAAACTTTTATTAGTGGGAAATTTCCATTATTATGTCAGAAAGTAGACAGTACAAAGGCAAGAGCAGCAAAAACAATAGAAAAAGGCTATAGATAAATTGAACACACAGTAATATTTCACCCCCCAAAAATACTGCACATAACAGAAACCTACACTTTTCAGTCCAGGGTGTTTGGATGTGTGTGTGTGTGTGTGGTCAACAGTGAGGTGTTAGTTATGTGCAGTACTGACTGTATGGCAGAGGGCAAATAATAATCTGGGGCTGTTTTTGCCACTTACTTCCAGTAAAGGGTAACGTTAATGCTTCAGCACTGAAAGACATTTTAGACAATTATATGCTTCCAACTTTGTGGCAACAGTTTGGGGAAGGTCCTTTCCTGTTTCAGCATGACTGTGTCCCAGTGTGCAAAGCAAAGTCCATAAAAATGGTTTGATGTGGAGGAACTCCAGTGGCCTGTACAGAGAGCCCTGACCTAAACCCAGCTGACCGTCTTCGGGTGAACTGGAACATCAGGATGTGAGCCAGGCCTTCTTGTCCAACACCATTGCCTGACCTCACAAATGCTTTTTTGACTGAATGGGCCTCGGTTCCCACAGAAACTCCCAAATCTTGTGGAAAGACTTCCCAGAAGAGTGGAGGCTGTTATAGGGGCAACTCTATATTGCTGCCCAGGGTGTTGGAACGGCCTGTCCAGCGAGCTCAAATGAGGTATCCTGTTCAGGTGTCCACATACTTTTTGCCATATACTGTAGCTTTATATAGGCTGTACTGATCACTAACCAAAATGTCAGTTTGTCAAAGGTTTTATATATAAGAACCATTCTTTAAGAAGACTCGTTCGTAGGCTGTGATGTTTTGGAACAGTCTTGCATTACTTTCCAGGACTTAAATTTGGTGCTGTTGCTTACTTGGAGAGCCGACATATGAATAGCTCACTTTGAAGAAATGTGTTTGGAAATCCCATCCTCATGTCCTGCCCTGACCTTGCGACACTGCAGCTTCTTACCTCGGCTCATGTAAAACTGGTGTGTACAAGAGAACTGCTTACACCGCTGGCACTTTGGTTTGTTTTTTTGTTGGAGAAATGCTGACTCTCAGAGACTGCCACCTCTGGGAGTATGTTAGAATCTCTGTTTTTGCAAAGTAAAATTGAATTTGCTAACTTTGGCTAACTTTGCCTGTTGTATAATTGCCATTAAAAAAAACGGACAGCATGCGAAACCCGCGTTAGAAATGCTGACGGATCTTTAGCATTGAATTAATATTGGACTGTTTTGGCCGTGGAAATTGTTGGAAGTCAATCCAGAGGAAAGTGAACTTCCTCAGCTGTGCCGGTGGATGCCCATGGCTGGCTGTGGAGTGGCGGTGGAAGCGCGACCTGGCAGGAGGAGCAGGTGTGTGCATCTGCTCCGGTCCGCGGTGGAGCGGCAGCGGGCTGCCATATGGGAGCGGGACCTGGAGAGGAGGCGGCTCGAGCCAGACAGCTCAGCCTGCTGATGGAATTAAAATCTTGGCAAGGTGGATTGTGGGAATTCAGCGATCCCTGCCCTTCCTTTCACATGAGTCAGCCTGCCACAGGACGCCCCGGCCAAGAGAGCCTAAATAAAGTAGTGTTTTCAAGCAGGGTCATGATGGGGTCACTGCTCCCAGCATTGGCCCAGGTTATAAAAAATGAATTTGCCTTCCATATTGTCTTCTATATTCCGGACAGAGGGAGCTGGGTCTATACTACGCAAGCTATGATGAATTTCACCTTGATATTTCAGTGACTTGTCGTTAACGGCGATAACCCAAATTGAGCTACTACTGATCTCTATTATATACAGTAACAGACTCCGGGATCAATAAAGTCTTCGGATTCTGATTCAGTAAACTAGCCCCACCCTTTCTAACAGAAGTTATAAGGAGCGTTTCATCCCGGACTGCATATGTATGATTCAGTTCAGGGTAGCCAATCAGTGTAGATGTATTTTACAAATTTATGACATCATGAAATTTATGGGGGATCAAAGACGTGCTCAGAAAATATCGCAGTGCATCTAAAAAAAAAAAGAACCTTCTTTCATATAGCAAAGGAAAATGCATTACAATTTCACATACTGATCCATTTTACTGTGAGTGATGTGTGGGGGCTTGTGTATTGATTTCCAGCAGTGCCACGATATAGTAAATGCTTGTACTTTCAGATTTACAAGCAAAAGACAAACATGAGCTGTTAAACTAGACTGAAAATCAGGCCATTTTGTTCCCCACTTAAAGAGTCTGAAAGAGATATTTGGAGTGGGAAACAATTGTGGCCGGAGCCTGATTTCATTCTTACATCATATGTTGCTCCTTACTGTGGCCACGTTACTGTATTTTGTTTCACAACCCTGCAAAACCTGCACACAATGATTTATTCGAATCCACATTTAACCATTGCAATAACTGTGATTTGGAAAAATGGCTGCAATATCTTTGTTTTGTGATCACTGTCCTGCGATAAAAATACGTCGAAATCAGCAGAAGTTTGCTCAGCCGTTCATTCCGCAGCAGATTTAGCTGCCTGGCTGCATGTCTAGGGAACAATAACTGTTGTTTCAGCTTTGCTGAAGGTTTGACATTGTATTTGTGCAGTGATTTCAAAGCCACTTTTCACCTTGCAGTGAGAAGCATTGCAACACTGAGAGGGGATGTTTTGGCTTCATGCTCATTTCACATGAAGAACAACACGCTGTGGCCATATGCTTGTCCAGGTGGACGAGGTATCTAAGCAACTGTATCAAAGCAGCAGGGCGGCTTCCTCTGAAAAGAGAGGATCTCTTGGCTCTCTGAAAGCCAGCTCACAATACGCTCTTCAGCCGTCATCTGTATCTGGAGCTTAAGCTAACTTGCGTCACGGTGAGATTTTGACTTTAGCCCAACATTGCTTCATTTATTTATTTATTTATTTATTTATTTATTCATATATTGGCTAACATGGTCACATCATTCTAACCACTTCAGTCCATGTCTGTTCAATGACGAGAGTGTGGGGTTAGCAGAAAGGAAACCAGAAGTTCTTACTGTTGGATCTGGATGTTATGCTAATTATTACCCTCTTATTTTCATGTATCTTTTCCTGTTTTTGGACAGATGCCCAGGCGGCAGCATGGCTCGATTTGGAAAAGACAGTGGCCACTATCCAACCCTGAGCCTGGGCCTTAAAACCTCCCATTAGTTTCTCAAATTTGCTGTAATAGACCTCAGTGAAGGGATACTTTATGATGGAGGATTGCATTATATTCCCTGCCGCTCTCGAAGGACGTCTGGGCCAATCAAGACAGACAGGGGAGCCTAAATGTACTTTGGCACCAGTATTTAAGGCATGTCATGTGTAAGATGAGTGCTGGCCCAAGCATTTTTAAATAAACAATACTGATGGCAAACTAGAAGTTCGGTCAGTTCAGTAGTCAACTGTATGCATTATATACTGACTTGTTGCACTATAACCCTGACCCAAGTTTCATTTTTTTTATATACATTTTATACATATACACACACACACACACACACATACATACATACATACATACATACATACATACATGCGTTCCAAGAGCACTCGTGTATAGTGAAAAACTGTGATGTTGTGTTTAGGTAAAAAAAAAACAAAAAAACATACCCCCAAATCTGCTCCCAGAACACTTTAATTTTGTGTTAAACTTTGTGTTTTGTGTTTAATGCATTATGCTTAAAGAAAATGTAAAGGTAAATTAATAATCAGAATCAGAAAACTATATTGCTTAAAATAAACATTACAAAAAGTGAAAGTGACCATTTTGTCATACGTGAACACACCACAGCACTCAGTGTGAACAGCACGAAATTCTTCCTCTGCATTTAACCCATTCACCAAGTGAAGCAGGGGGCTGCTACGAACACGGTGCCCGGGGAGCAGTGTGTGGGACGGTACCTTGCTCAGGGTACCTCAGCGGTGCCTAGCAGTCTTGGGGATTGAACCCAGACTTTCTGGTTGCAAGGCAAATGCCCTAACCACTAGGCTTCCAGCTGCCCCAAGTGTGTGACGAGCCAAAACAAAGACTCGTACACAAAAGAAACATTGAAATAACTCTCTCTACCCACATGTTTAGACAGGGCACAGCTCACTAATACTAAATAAACTGAGATAACTGTTGAAAATTGTGGGGGTTAAAACACTAAAATACGAGGACAAGACACGGAGCAGTCAGGCTACATGCTGCAGCAGCTTCTTCTTCTTTTTATGGCGGTTGACAACTTTTCAGTGCAAATTACGGCGGTGTACTACAAAAATAAGAGACCACCAAAAATGTTTGGTTTCTCAAGTTTTATCTTGTATAGATGCAACAGCACAGCTTTGCTTTAGTTTTTAAGAACTGCTGACAATATGTCTCCTAAATTCCAAATAAAATATTGTTGTTTAAAGCCTAATTTTAATGGAAATGACAAAAAACCCAAATAAGAGACATGCTGCAGTGTTTACATCTTTGACCAACTTCTATTAGTCTCTGGTCTCAGTGTAAGAGGAGAGAGTCGTTTACAGCAGGGTTTTTATATTTTCCTCATAAAATAAGATGTGATTCAGCTGATCACTAATCAGTCCCTCATAAAGCAGAATGAGGTGTTTGTGTAGGAATTTAACAGACGCTGGCATGGAATGGATGTCACGCATAGAGATACTGATTTAAAAATAAATTGTAATTTAAAATATTCTTTTTCCAGAGCTGTCTGTATATAGCTAAAAATATATAAAAAGTGTTATTCACCGGGTTTTGCACTACTGCACCTCTACTGCTTTAAAGAATGGTCCCATCTAAAAACATCTCTTGGAGGGACAAAGCAACCACAAGTTGCCAGTAATATGTTCACTGGCTGGGAAACAAAACAAAAAAAAGCCACTTCAGCGTTGGAGTAGAAAAATGTTTGACACCTATTCAATACACTGGTCTCTCCCTCCAGCTCCAAAATCTGTGTTCAATTTCTGTGGAATTGAAAAATGGCAGAGGAAGTCCTTAAAAAGTGGAGAATGACTACTGAGCCTCAAAAATGCGGTCTGTTGGATCGGGGCGCTTATAAAAGACAGGACGGACAAGAACCCAAGGATCTAAATACGGAAAGAATACAAATAATGAAACGCAGGTGGAGCTGGAACCTCAAGAGACGTGACTGGTTTGTGGCTGTGACTGAGTCCCTATTTGTGTCGAGGTTTAGGTCTTTGATTCCAAAAAAATTGCCTGGGAGCAAGCCGCCTCAAAACTGACCGCAACAGACCTTCATTAGCAGAGAAAGAGCTTTGTCAGACTGGTGCTCCATCACCTTTTGTAACGCGATCTGCTGCTGTCGTCCGTTGTAGGCATGCTCGAGATATGTGGCGAATGACGGAACACCCTCTGTCTCAGCCGAGGTTAGGCGGCACATCATGGGGATGGATGTGGCACATGATTAATAGAGAGAAGGTGATGCGAGGTGACACTCCGGGCTCAGACGAGCTTAATGGTGAACCTGTGATATTCCCACAGGACCTGCAGGCCCGTATCAGCTCTCAGGAGACCCAACAACAAAGAGCCAGAGCAACTAATGAGGAGAAGGTCCAGGTTCAGACCACACAATATGGTAAGTCTAACATACTGATTGGGACAAATAAAGACGGCTAAATTGTTCTCAGCTTGGATGTGTGAGTGCAGGAGAAAAAAACCTTTCATTATCACATGGAGGTTCTCGAAATGTCAAAAGAGCATTTCTAAAGAGAGACCCTTTCAAGTTCTAAAGGAAAATTACACAACTTTTTCAAACATGTGTATGATACCATTGAGACTTAAACAAAGAGCAGTTTGATGGAAAAAGCTCCAGTTTAGAGAAATGTATGGTAATAAAAATGGTCTGATTTCTGGTTTGAGCCTAAAACACCGTTTAAAGCTATTTATGGTAGGTGTAGGATTTTATAAAGTAAAATAAATGTTGGCATCTGAAAAAGCCTTCAATGACTATTACATCCAAAAATTCCGACAAAGGCCTGTTGTCAAAGACCATGATCTTTCTCCTTAGAAAGTGTTCAAATAAATGCTTTCTAAAAGGTTTATGTAAATTATCTTGAAATCCTAATGTAGACTCTCAAACTTTCCCCAGCGAAGTGTTACCATTTCAGATCAGATTTTAAAACTAACACAAGTCCTCTGGCGGTTTTTGATCGTAAATAAAACGGCTGCATTTGTGTTTTAGACGTTTCAGCACCTGGTTCCATTCACCACCGCTGCAAAGAAAACAGAGTTTCTGAGAAATGCACGATTTCACTCTGAATGACTTTGTTTACATCTCAATGACAGAATTATGCAGAAATTCCTTTTTAAAAATCCACTTAGAGCATAAAAAACATTTGATTACTGGAGGACCTTTCGTACAGGTGCAGTTTCACACAGCAAAGCATTTTAGCGTTTTGTGTGTAGTATTGAATAATGTCTCGTGTGTCGCGTGCAACTGATTTCAGATGAATGCAGCATTTTGCTCACTAACAAGTCACTGCATGTGTGTCATCATTAGGAACTCTAATTTCCCCTCATCCTCTGTAAGCTGCGGGAAATGCCCTTTGTGCCCAAACATACAGGACCCAGATCCCTGCACACAGCATCTGTTGACAAGCTTGACGTTCTTTCATTACTGGCCCACAGCTTAGCTGGGGAAACCTAATCTAACTTGGCAGAGAGTCAGAGAGCTTTTCCTGCTCAATCCCATCCCATAGAACTAAGCACTCTTAATTAAAGAGGCTAACTAGGAAAGATGCAGGAAAACGAGAGCCGACGCTTCAGCCTATTCCTTAAAACGACAGCCTTAATCTTTGAATGCATCCATATGTGGGCTTTAACACATTCGGAGGAATACCACAGAGGAGTAGGGTCCATTTTTTTCAAGCACTCACCAGATTTTCTGTCTCAAAATGAACGCGTGGTCTTGGATGGCCTCTCCCCCGTTGGGAGGAGGCAGACTAACAGAGGGGGAGGGAGAGGGGGGAGGGTTATTCTTTGGTCCACTGTCAAAATACATATTAATGAAGGCTCAGGTCACTGCCAGAGACATCTTGCCCCGTGGTGCCGGCTAAAATTAGAGATGCAAAAAGTAGATAGAAGACTTCGCAGAGTCTCATATCCTTTGTCCACCGAGCGTACTCTTGTGCAACAACACCACACTGACCCTCCCATGCATTCCTGAACCCTGCACTTGTTCCCGAAACTTTGAGTGCGTGTCTTCCCCTCCGAGGCTTCAATGTGGATTTGAAACATGGTGTCATAACTTCCTGTTGGACTGGATTCGGGGCGGAATAGAGTGAAGGTCGGCCTGAAATTTATTACTTAGAAGTTCTCACTTGTGCAATAATGTAAAGCCTTGTACCATTCTCATGATGTGCATAAAAACGTACAAATCTCGGCAATGTATCTAATATTTCCAAGACAATTCATTTTCATTTTGAGGTTATTATTATTTTAAGATTATTCAACTATACCAGTTTAACTTGGGTAGTTTGTGGTTGTTATGGTTTAATTCTAATAATCAACAAAAACTTTCAAGACAAGCAAAACTGACAATTCTGTGATTACCCCCAAGTAATTTAACAACTGTTAGTCTATTCATTATGCAATGTTACAGTAATGCAGATCAGGACTGACATTAGGCCTGGCCATCCGAAGCTATAGCCTCTAATGTTCTATGTTTAGCCCTGAATCTCAAAAAAGTCATTCTGATGATTCTGATGCTTAGGGATCAAAACTCGCACCCTAAACTCAATTATTACATCTCGCCATGCAGTCCAACACTCCCACCAACAAATATGTTGCACCAAATTAACTGACAACTGCTTAAGATCACCCAATGTTCCCAATATGCAATGTTTGGTAGAATGGGCTCCACACACGCAGATTCAAATGGGGCCAACACTCTTATTTCCTTTTGCTTTAGTGTATTTATAGCCTTTTAATTTAAAAAAAGTACAGCAAATACAGGAAAGATCTCAATTGTATGGCCAAGACCTAGTCTTACTGATGCCCCCCAATCCCCTTTAGACTTATGAATTTTGACTAGTCTTTGACGTGCCTTGACCATGATAAAGGTGGTTTGAACCACAAACTTGTTCAGTGTTGCTTCAGCTTATTGATGGTTTGAACTGTAACCCAATGTTTTTTGAGGATTTTGTCCATGTTGAGGTCATGTTCTCTCTTTGTAAAACTTCAGAAGTTGAGGAAATTGAAAGACTTGTCTTTTTATGGTATATTAAAATACTGTATTCTCAGTTTCAGCCATCATTCCACAGTCTTACATGCCAAATTCATAGATAAACTATTCGTGTAGCGCCATAATGATCCCATTAAATCTGACACATTCACCTTTCTTGAGGAAAGGATAGTCCGTTTTACTCTCCAAAACCAAACAGTCCGGTAGAACTGATCTATCTGACACATTTTCATTAGCTGAGTCATAACACATCTGGCCCCTCTGGGTCTGTTATCACGAACTGTCAGGGCACACAGGCTCACAGACGGGGGCCAAAACATCCAGAGCTAAAACAGCTGTGAATAATTGTGATTTCCATGCTGGGCTTGAAAGAAACAAATAGATAAAGGTTAGCTTTAGGTGTTTTTGGGAAACTTTTTGATATGGGCTGGACGCCCAGGGAGGATATTCCTCTACCATCCTGCCAATGTGGGCTTTGCCTTTGAGGCCAGTTAAAGGCTCCAGCAAAGACCTCACAAGTGCAATCATAAAAGGAATGATGGAATGTTTTTGATCTGGTTTGAGAAACTGTGCCATCATCAGCCCTAAACGAATTTCTCTTAAGCACAGCTACTGTTATCCTACAACGGCCCTCCTTAAAAACAGCTCAGAGTCCAGAGGAAAGGAAATTTCTCCATCACATAACTGAGCTCAGTTTAACATCAGTACGAGATTTTTGACCACTTTCTCATACTGCTGCGATTCAGCTCCTGAGAAAGAGCACAGTCCCACTTTAAAATGCTCTTTCTTTTCTCTGACACCACTGATCTTTGTTCGTCCCAAACAATCAGATCCTGAGATAAACCATGAGAGTCAAAAGAAAACTGGGCTGGCTCATAAAAGAGCCTGTACTTTATCATTTGTCTTGGCGATCAAACTCAAATCTCTGTGTTTTATCTGTTCTGAGAGTTCCCTCACTTTTAAGACCTTCGCTTTAGTTTCTCACTTCTGTCTCAAGTTGGATAAAAGTGGAGAAAAAGAAAACCATTCATTCTACAGATAAGGACATAAAACATCTTCATTGAGAAATTCTTAAAGAGAATTAAGCTGATTTTGAAAGAGAACACTGGTCATCTGCTCTACTCTTCTGCTGTGTTCAGCTTCAACCTGCATGCAACCTGCTGCCCTGCCCCCTTAATTAACACTTCAACCAATCAGGGACACTCAGGTGTTGCTTCCTGGCTGGAGCTCAGGAGGGTGGAACTCGGGAGGGTGGAGCTCAGGAGGTTGGAGCCCAGGAGGGTGATGCTTAGGAGGGTGGAACTCAGGAGGGTGGAGCTCAGGAGGTTGGAGCCCAGGAGAGTGGAGCTCGGGAGGGTGGAGCTCAGGAGGTTGGAACCCAGGAGGGTGATGCTTAGGAGGGTGGAGCTCGGGAGGGTGGAGCTCGGGAGGGTGATGCTTAGGAGGGTGGAACTCGGGAGGGTGGAGCTCAGGAGGTTGGAGCCCAGGAGAGTGGAGCTCGGGAGAGTGGAGCTCGGGAGGGTGGATACTGCTTTTAGAAGCTTTAAGAAATCCCCTGTAACGACTTTCTAAAACTGCTTCCTTTGTGCTGAATATATTTTGCTGGATTCCAAGTGAGATTCTTTCATTTTATATTTTGTTTGTTTTATTTTTGGATCTCTTTTCCTCTGGTTGCTCATTATTGTGATTCTACTAGACTGATCTTCACAACTGACAAAAAGCTGTTTATTTCAGCAGTCCGCCACAAAAAGAGAGCTCTCCATTTGGAACTCAGTTCATTTTCTACACTGTAAAGAAGGTTGATCTGTAGATCTGAGTAATCCTGACCTTTCAGCCAGATCTGCTTACATGAGCTCCTGTCAGTTTAATCTTCGGTCCTCAAAGTCTCTCCACTAACTCAGTCAGTGTAACTGACTGAGTTTGTCAGTTTATCTTTGGGTTTTCCGAGGGTGAACTTGGGGCCGTTTTTGAGTGCGTTTGTGGGGGGGGGAGCACTGAAGGAACTTTTTAGAGACATTTACAAATCTCTGAGTTCACTCGAGTGCAGCCAAAAATAAATGAGTCTATAGAATTCAATGGCCGTGTCTGAAATTCCTCACTTAGATGAGTGCACTGAAATGTAGTGCGTAGTGCGCGTTAAGCACTTCCCTCTGTAGTGCACACTGCCGTGGGTCAGTGCTGTACTAAACGAAACACTAACGTTTTGAAGTGACGGACTTGCTCACGATTCTCCAGCCGGGAAAATATCTGCCGGTTATACTGCAGTGTACATCAGTAAAATCATTTTATTAACGTTACATTTGTACGAACCAGTTGCCTCCGAATGGGCTTGCATTTCACTGTTGGCCGCCATTATTAAACTCGGAAACTTGTTGAAAGTCCCGCCCCCTCTGCTACGTGATCAAAATGGCGTCTGTTTAGTGTGCAGTGTCCATCGTTCTGTACTGCAATTACTGGCCGTTTCCAGAGCACCATCCGGGTACTTTCAGTGCACTGAGATTTAGCTTAGTTGTCAGTAAAATCATGCACTAAAAGTGTGCAAGTGCACGATTTCGGACACACCGAATATTATGACTTACCATTAACATACTTCTGAAAAAGGTAATGTAAAAATAATTGATAAAATTCCCAGATAAGGAACATAGAGCCCATTTGACAAACAAATTTTCTTCCTATTTTTATTTAAAAGAATCTAAATGAATTACTAAATATTGTTAAAAGGTTCAAAACCTACTGTCCACTCCCTCATCGCTACAGGTTTAGTATGATGTCACCAGAACTGACACGCCGACCTCCACCTGTCCCAGAGCGTTTAGCTCCGCACATTCACAGGCAAAGAGTTTCCACTCTTGATAGCCAATCAGAATCATTTACATAGATCTGTCTTAAAGGTACAGTAACAAAAACAGCCTGTTTAATTCTAAGAGTTAAAAGAGGTCAGAAAATGGTCATTTTTTTAAAGAATGAAACCACACAAAGAGCAGAAGTGGACTTCAGGGTGAAAAATAAAATAAGAACGCAAGATTGAAATGTAATACTTTAGTGGTACATACAAAATAACTTTAATGCATTTAAATTTTCAAAACTACTGTCAGTAGCCAATAAGCATTCTTGCTCTAAAATTTAATATTTATGGGAAATCTGTTTTTAAGTGCAAATGGACACACATGGAAAAAACGGTACTGTAATTTGATAAAACTAGATTTGAATATTTTATTATTTTTTTGTGTTATTATACTAAAAAAAACATTCAGGGGATTTAGGTTAAGGTTGTGGTTTTATGTTTTAATTTTATTGTTTAAATTGTAACCCAGTTCTGCAGCATGACTTCTTTAGAAAATGTCTGATCTGTGTTCATGCTCATATCCAAAATTATTTTTTACTGGGAGATCCTAAGTGACACTGTCACAAGGCAGAACCTGCTGGAAAATCAGCTTTTACGTGGGTGTGGGTGTGGGTGTGGGTGTGGGTGTAGGTGTGGGTGGCATGTGTGTGGGAGCTTGTTATTGCTAGTGCACGTAATTAATAGTTATTTTAAAATTCATATGATGATGCAAAAGTTGCCAGTTTGAGATAAAAAGCATCCAGTCACCAACAGCTTTCAGCAAAACAAATGTGATAGTAATTTATGAAAGTTGCAAAGGAGGTCTGAACTGTATGATTGTCTTAGTCTCTGCTGGCACCAAGAGAAGGAATAACACAAAGCCTTTACACTGTAGCCGCATTTTCTTTAGTCTTCACCCAGGCAGCACTGACTGACTCCTGAATGAGTAAAGCAACAAGTGATGTAGCAGAATTCCCCTCCTTTACATTAACAAACTGCAACTCCCCCTCAGTCTGAGACATTCTTACATCAGTCCAATTCCATTTCAGTCCAAGGCATTTCTTGCCCTGCACATGTTTAGCAGATGTACTTGGAAAGTCATTATTTTGTCATCTTTTCATTTGCATCCTCATATGGAAACACTTTCTGTCATCATGAGTTTGTTCAGAATATGCTTGGTATTCGGTCGAATTTGGTCAAAAACCACTGTGTTCTGCTGCAGTGTGAAAATGTTCCTCTTTTATAGCGTCTCACACTTGCATACGTTCGTCTTAACACAGATATTTACGGAAAGTAACAAATTAACACATTCAAACAACATTTCTGACTCTCGGGAGTGAGTGAGCTTTTTGTTCGGTCCTTTTCTCGGTGCGTGTGTCCCTCTCCCTCTCCCTTTCTCTCCCTCTCTCTGTCTCTCTCCCTCTCCCTTTCTCTGTCTCTCTCCCTTTCTCTGTCTCTCTCCCTTTCTCTGTCTCTCTCCCTTTCTCTGTCTCTCTCCCTTTCTCTGTCTCTTCCTCTCCCTGTCTCTCTCCCTCTCCCTTTCTCTCCCTTTCTCTGTCTCTCTCCCTTTCTCTCTCCCTCTCCCTTTCTCTCCCTCTCTCCGTCTCTTTCTCTCTCCCTGTTTCTCTCCCTCTCTTTTTCTCTCACTCTCCCTCTCTCTCTCTCTCTCTCTCTCTCTCTCTCTCTCTCTCTCTGCTGACATTGAGACGAAGGTCAGTGGGTAAAAACAGCCTGGATGGCATTGAAGTCTCAGGGATGTGCTTTAGGGGGGCGATAACATCACAGATCCTGCTCTCCGGCTCTCTGGGCCCTTTCATTCGTCAGAGGGAGAGAGAGGGAGAAAGAGGGAGGGAAAGAGGGAGGGGTGGGGGAGAGAAGGAAAAGAGAGAGAAAGAGAGACTGACCTCACTCACCCCTGGCCTAATCATTATAAAGTGCACCTCCCACAGTGCAGGGCCGCCCCGTGCGGCACAGAGACAGACAATGATTGACTTCAAATGTATCTAGTTTATTTTTACTTTACGGATGTCTGTGGCTGTTTTTATTTACAGGTTTGTTTTAGTTCCAGAGTGATGTTTAGAGAAAGTGTGGAAGTGTTCATGTGTGGTTCTGGTGAGTTACTGACTGTTTAAGGTCAGATCCAGCTGTTAGGTATAATTCAAAATCCCGACTCCGCAAAGTTGCAGGAACCTCATGTAAGGCGCCCCAGTCGGATGGTCATGGCTGGGACATGTGACCGATTCAGCAGGTGTGGAGAGTGAAGCATGGAAGCATGAAATATGCACATTTTAATTTTTATACACAAACACATGATTTAATACACGCAAGAGTGACCTTGTGCCACCTTGTGTTAGGCATTTTTTTTTGTACTTGTTGAAAAATAATTTGAAAATACAAGCTGCTATTTACACTTTTATGACAAATGGACAATTTTTAGTTAAAAGAAGTTGAAATATTCTTACAGTACTTACACTGAAAGCTGAGATTTTTACTCTCCAGTAAAATTACAAATGTGGGTCAGCAGTAATATTCTTTTCATAATCTAGATTTTTAACTCATTTATTTTTTAAATACTAAAGAATTTCATTATTCACTATTGTCTGAAGGTGTGATCACATGATCGCAGATGTGTCTTCTTCAGTTACTACAGAACTTTTTTTAAAAATCACATGACCACGCTTGTGCTTTCCTGAAGATGTCCTTGTTTTTTGATGCAGCATTACGAATATCCCCTCTCTCTTTGTTCTCCACATAATGGCTCCCCCTAGAGGAAGGAGATGTTCTCACCCCTCTGTAGACCCAGATATGACTCTGACTCATCATTTTGCAGAAGATGAATTCCATAAACTGGAGGACTTTTCCGGAACTGATTAGTGTGGTTCCTTCTCTCTCTCTCTCTCTCTCTCTCTCCCTCTCTCTCTCTCTCTCTCTCTCTCTCTCTCTCTCTCTCTCTCTCTCTCT
>JBBPDC010197733.1:0-14414 GCA_037974485.1 Hemigrammopetersius urotaenia
TAATGCTAACGCTGTGTTCTGCATTTGAGCAAGCACACTTTGCATTTTCTCTGCGGAAATGCAGTCTAGTTATTATTGTTGCCTATTATCAAACAGAAGTCATTCGCTGTGCTTTACAGGAATAAAATAAAAATATTAAGTATGAAATTGTGGGAAAAAGTGGGAAAAAACTTAGATATACATAGAAAATCAATAAAAGATTAAGAGTGCAGATATTTAAAAGAATAAAGTGAAGTTTAGGAGTGTGTCAGTCTAATATTAAACACTGAATTACTGTGATGAACCCTCATTTTGTTGAGAACGTGGAGGACCTGCTCGTGATCATGAGAACAGAAGAAAAGAGGAATAAAGCCGGGTGTTGTTAGTCTCGTTGACCGTAAGAGCGGTTCGAGCCGGACTGTGATTGAAGTGGTGAGTGGGAGTCGAGTTCGCTGCCAGACTGCGTTCTGATGAGCGCGTGGACCGGCGGCGTCTCTCAGCCCACAGCGTTAAGTGCTGTCAAATGTTTTGATTAGGCTCGCTGCCAGACAGCTCTGACTTTTTCTCGCTCTGCCGAAAGGCAGTGCCATAGCGAGGTGTCCAGGTTTCAGTTTGGGGAGCTGACTGAACGTAGGATGGGATTAAGGAGAACAAAACATGGAAAACGTGGTGAAAAGTGTTTATCCACTCTGCTCTCCAACCAAATAGCTGTTAGGAGTCTGTTATTACTGTAATAGAGAGAAGTACTTGCTCAGTAATACTGACGTAAGTAGTGATATTACATATAATAAAGCTAAAATAAATTTGGGAAATTTTCTTAAAATATGTCAAATGTTAGATAAGACTGACTACAGTCTAAACTGACTGACTGTTTGAAAGCCCAAAGGTCACCTGAGGCTCCCGGCACAGGTCTGTTAGCAAACTCTTCTATAAGACCAAGTGAAAGGGCAGCGGTTATAAAAAGAGCCATGTTATGAATGACTGCCATTATTAAGGTACTGCCATCGCTTCTCTGTTTTAAAACCAAATGACCTCAGTGCCAAATGTGACTCGCTGCCAACAAACTTTCTCAGGTTTGTTTGACTTTCAATTTAGGGTCTGTGTTTAAAAACTGCTGCTCAGCCTATAATATTTCATCTGTAGTTCAGGGGCAGAATCATCTCTAACTTTGTGTACTCTTTCTGATAAGGAACCTCGCCCCACTCTCTGGCGTGCGGCTTAAACTCGTCCTGTGGTGTGCGGGTTAAACTAGCCCCGCCCTCCAGTTTGAGGGTTATACTCTGCCTTCCAATGTGCGGGTTAAACTTTCCTCCCCACGCAGTGTGCCGCTTGATCTCCGGCCTCACAGAATGAATCGCTTTACCTTTCATTCAGGGTTCATTCCCCTCTGCTGTGAAATTTGTCAGTTAGTTTTATTTACAGATAATAATTACACTCACTATCAGTTTAAACAGTAGCAACTGTAATTTTTATCGTGCAGCTATAACAGTGGCCTGTGCATTGATCATAATGAAACAATAGAAGCTGCTACTGAGGCCTGACCCAGGAATGTGTAATTGGAATTAAATAATGAAACCTGTATTGAATTTGACACGTTTACAAGGATGTTCCTCCGATCAATATTTCTGCATAAGTAAATCAATGTTAGGATCTTAAAAACGCAGATGAGTGGTTTGATGTGAATTCTGCAACTTAATGAGACCGAACTGTTCACAGTGGAGGTAAATGGAACCAGACGCTGCCTCTAAAACCTCCATCATAGTAAGTTATTTTACAAATTTGCTCCATAATTTTTTTTTTTATTTGTGTAACTAAATATAACAATTGTGAAGCAGTCCTGTTGATCACCACATGCTCACCAAATAGCATAAATATCATTTCAGCTATTCAGTAATTTGTAATAATATTAATTCAACTGAGAAAAATCTCGAACTTAAAACTGAACTGAAAGAAGTATCCCTGAATACAGAGAGCAGATGTGGATCGGATTATCTGTGTTGCAGTTTTTGACGCTGATCAATCAGTTGGCTCAATCAGTAGGATACTTGTCTCCGGACCAAGAGGTCATGGGTTCGAATCCTACCTTGAGCGTACCACCACTGGGTCCCTGAGCAAGACCCTTAACCCTAAGTTGCTCCAGGGAGACTGCCCCCTGTAGTTAGGGAATGGGTATCGCTTTGGATAAAAGCGTCTGATAAATGCCATAAATGTAAATGATCAGGTCCAGAGTGTGAGAAGTTTATGGGGTGTTGGACCGATTCATATTTGTTAGTAAAATGTCCCCCTTCCTGCGGACGACTCTTCGTGTTTGTATGCAAATCTTGAGAATTGAGCTCTTTTTCTCTGGGCTCTTTCTCCCCGAGGCGCTTGAGTCTGGCGTGTAGAGTTACTGCTGCAGCTGAACGAGGCAAATGAACAGGTGTCTGGTTTTATTCTCCCAGCCATGAAATGCATGCTGTTTCTTTCCTTCTACTGTCCAAGCTAAAAACAGAGACCAGATTAGGCTTTGATTGCTGATATAACTGGAAATCATTATCTTGAATGTACGAATCGATTTGAGCCGCTTTCACAAAACAGCTTAAAGGATCACTTTGCCTGAAAATCACATTTTCATATTTGCATGGATTATCTGTCACTGATACAGTGAAGAGGTCTGAAATGCAGAGTGTTTACTGAGGTGGAAAAGCTGCTTTTTGCAGTTTTTGATACGTCAACAAGTGCCTGACTAGACATAATGTTTTAGCATTCTTTAATTATCAGTAAACTCTTCAATGTTTCATATTTTGTTACAGCATATGTGACACCATGATGCAGTTGTTGGGAAGATTGATAAACATGATGCTGGTACTGCAGTATATAAGCTCCTGTATTTCACAACATTTATGATCACAGCAGCTGGGGCAGTGTTCTCCTCAGAATCGTTCTGACGCTTCTGATCCCACTGCAGAACTTAACACACTCCACTTCCACACACTCCGCACACTCTGAACACTGCAGTGACCCAATTCTGTAAATAAAATACATTAAACAGGATTGATTTAAGATCGCTTTGTAGTCGATCAATGTTCTCTAACTGCTGTTTATCACAATACGGTAAGCATGTCTGCAGGTTGAGAAGGTTTTGATAATTTTGCTATTTAAGATTTGGATTATTTGGATGATTATTAGACAGGAGGGGTGTTGAAATTAATCACATAATCGATGCATCACAATGCAGATGTGGATGATTCTGCATTGATGCAGTGGCAGAACATAATCGATCATATTATATCATACTTGATTTTCTGGCGGCGGCTTTAAAAAATCTAGTTGAAAAGTTGTCCCGGTAGTGACTGTGGCTGCCTGATCTGAGTAGAGCGTCTCTCCAAGTAGATGGGACTAAATCATATGTTGAGAGAGAAAATAATAGACTGAATATGAACAAGATTTTAATACAGTAGCTGAAAAATCCACTGGAAAAGGCACAAATGGAAAAAAAAGTTTCACCTCTTGTTCGCTCTTTCCCTCCATGTACTGTGCCCACTCAGCAGAGATCCCCCACTCACCCTCCCCTCTGCTAAACATCCAATCACTGTTTGTATGCCAATTAGTCAGTGTCAGGTTTATCAATGGGCGGGGCAGAGCAAAATGAGCTGCATCCTCGGGAGGCTTTGAGGAAGCAGCAAATCTCTGTTGTCAATTATTGTGACTCATTAGATAATTAAGAACTAAAAATACATCTATATTTGTACAGTCAATGGGGAACTAGTCCTTTGTTCGTCTCACAGTTTCAGTCTGGTAAAGAAGTGTTTCTTTCTCGATCCCACAAGCACCCCTATGAGCCTGTCTGCTGCATAGAGCCGACTGGAGGACCTGTGTCTGTCAGAGCCCGACACAAAGGCCCGCCCAGATTTAAGCTTTTCCTGTTTCATATACTGATGTAATCACAGTGATTTTTTTATTTGATTTTTCAGTTTTATTTCCAAGACCTGGTGAATAGATTATTTTATAACTTGTCCTACCCTTTTTAGTTTTGTTAATATTAAGAAGTGTTATTGTTGGGTTTGAATATATTTGATATAAATGCAACCATAAAAGGTCACAAGCCAATGATTCCTTGTGCCCGATCCCAAGTCAGGATAAATGCAGAGGGTTGTGTCAGGAAGGGCATCCGACATAAAATCAGAGTAGTTTAGTTGTCATAATCTGATGAGGAATATTTCTTTTTCTTTTTTGTTTTATTTTTCAGTTTTCCTCTTGAGTTATTGCCACGTTATGGGGGTCAGGGGGGTTTGCGTGCCTCAGTAGAAGTTAGCCTTCAGGTGGGGCACCCAGGTTGGACAGCTCTTAGTTAGAGACCTGACAAAGTGCAATCTAATTACCTGACAAAAACAGAGCACAGCCACCACCCCTTCCCGGCCCTGTCGCCACCATGTGCCCCCTTCACATTTCTGTCTGCCCCCTCTTATATATGCCTGTCTAGAACCGACCCTGATGTGAAGTAATGTAGAAAATTGAGGGGGTGCATCGAGATATCGAATTGTTGACTATCATAATGGAATCATGAGGCCAGTGAAGGTTCACACCTCTAACTGACAGGTGAAGTAAATAATATGGATGATCTCATTACAGTGACCCCTGTCATGGGGGAGATATTAGGCAACAAGTGCGATAATCTCTCTCTCTCTCTCTCTCTCTTTCCTCTCTTTCCTCTCTTTCCTCTCTTTCCTCTCTTTCCTCTCTTTGTTTCTCTTTTTCTGTATCTTTCTCTGTCCTCTCTGGATGCTCTCTATCTCTCTCACTCTCTCTCTCGTGCTGTCTCTCTCACTCTCTCTCTTTCAAGCAGTGTTTCAGTCTGCTCTTTAAGTCTCAGTAGCACAGTAACAAAATCAGCCTGATTAATTTTAAGACATAAATGAAGTTTGGAAAATAATACTTGTACATCCTGAAAGCATACAAATGCTGGTAATAAAATGCAAAGAAAGAAAACAAGAAAAGTAAAATGCAAAGAAAGATTAAGGATGTGGTTTTAATAATATTTTCAGTACTGTGAATGCACAGTTTATCGACTAGCTTATGTGTTTCATATTCAGTTGTTTAAAATGTAAAGTTCTGGAGAAGTTGAAATACAGTGATAAACTCTTCAGTGACTTGGCTGTAAAAAAAAAAAAAATAGGAATTTTCCTTAAAAATAAAATAAGTGCATCATGGTGTGAAAAAAATGGAGCCTCTAGAACAGCCTGCAGTTCACTGCAGTGTCTGAACACGTCTGATATTTTTTGCATTAAAAATGTGACTGCCAGTGTTGTTAAGGCTAGAAATGAGAAGTGAGCACCACTGTGAGGTGAATGTGAGACTTGAATAAGGCCGTCAGCTTTCATATGTTCTTTGTGTTGGTCCTCGCTGTGGCACATTCCACCCCTGAAAGCTGGTGATGTCTGAATTCAGCCCAGTTTTAAAATGTGTTCTTTACTCCTGAACATCTCTCCCTCCCCCATCACTCAGTATATCCATTCTCTCTCTTTCTTGGAGGGTAGGGCAGTCCTCCTCCCTCTCCCCCATCACTCAGAATAACTGTTCTGTCTTTTCTGGGTGGGTAGTTTGGTCCTCCCTCTCCCCATCACTCTGTCTAAACGGACAATGTAAACTGTACAGTCCGTATACAGGTTTATCTTGTAAGGGTGATGTATTAAGCTGACATTGAAATGAAAATGTTTGGGGCATATTTAGACAATAAAAATAGGCATTTTAGGCATTTTTTGACCAAAACACAACAATGTGGTTTTTCATTATACGCGGGTGCTCGTGTAATGTAACCCCCGCGAATAACGGGGGATTACTGTATATCGTAATCTGTATCAGTACAGACAGTTGTGTATCGGAACTGGAAAAATGTGGATTGGCTTTTATAGCAATAATTAGAATAAATGTATAGAGAGATGAATGTTTCAATCTTTGCACATCTTCAAAAATCACAGAAAACATCCATTTGACCTGATGCTGTGCATTAAGAGGGTGAACCCAGTATCTGCGGTGATGTTTGTTCCTTTCCTGTCTATGGCTGGTATGAATTTATGTCATTTATTTTGCCAAACAAACATGTTAGAAGTACATGCACATAAATTTAACTAAATAAATAAATAAAATATCACATCACTGAAAAGTGCAAATAAAATGAAAATGTTTGTGTAATGGATGTCGTTAGGTCTATTTCGATCCCAAGCCCCCCTAAAAATATAGTAATTATAGCTTTTTTTTCAATTATATATCCATACATTTCATACAAGCGCACTGATACGCACTTTACGAATAAAAACAAGACTATGAATTAGGGCTGCACGATTATGGCCAAAATGATAATCACGATTATTTTTGATCAATATTGAAATCACGATTATTAATCACAATTGTAAGTGAACAAGGCTTTCAGTTCAAAATGAAACCTCAAATAAAAATAATAAAATAAAATTTACCAAAGATACACACATACACGCAAAACTGATGACATTTTAGTCAATAAATTTGTATTTTTAGTGAGGCAATTCTATTTAACCCAGTCAATATAGTACAAGTATCTAGTAGAACAGACCAATTTCACAATTATTATATTATTGTTACCTTGTAAACCCAAGAATACTGTCCATCCATTCCAGACACAGAAAACACTCTGATTTGAATATACTTTTTGCCAACCAAACATGTTAGAACTTAGAAACACACATACATTTAAATAAAACAAATCAATAAAATAACATCACATCACTAAAAAGTGCAAATAAAAGGAAATTGTTTGTGTATTGCCATAAAACCCACATTTGTAAAACTGGATAAAGTCTTCACCCTCTGTGTGTCGGCCTGAACTTGCCTGAACATTTTTTATTCCTGAACAAATATAGTCTACACAACCAAATCAGAACAATTTAGGATCAGCCTTTATTGCATGGATATGGGAAAGGCTGCTTATCAAAATGCTTTGTGTGTGAGAGAGAGAGACTTTGTGTGTGTGTGTGTGTGTACGCGCGCCATTTCTCTCTCCCTGGCACTATACTGGCCCTGCGTTCCAATACTTTTGTCTAGTTATATTTATTCACAGTGCCTCTCAATGGACGTATTGGGACGGTAACGCCATTCAACTCTAAGGCCAAACGTCGATATTTAGTCATAATTTTCATTGACGAAAGCAACCCTACACACAGGCACAGACGCGCGCACGCACAGTCTCGCATGCACGCACAAACACTCGCTCCTTTTAGGCAGCTTACTGAAGCCATAATCTCTCGTTCGCCCCCTAGTGGTTGGCTGAGAAAGTGTTTGATCTGATGTGCAGCAGGGCTGCTATTAAAATCGCAGACGATCATCTTAATTTAATCGTGGCAGCCAAAATCGTGATTGTGATTAAAAATTCGATTAATTGTGCAGCTCTACTATGAATTGAAATTAAAAAATATTAAGTCTAGCTATAATTGTTTAATTAAAGTTATGTACTGACAGTTGAAGCTGCTGTAGGTAGCAGGCGGACATTAGGACCCAGGCAAAGCTACACGGTGCTGCGAGTAGCAACCGGAGCCTGTTTAATATTTCTCCAGTAGTGATGTTTGTACTCAGTTCAACAGAACAATAATAAGAGTCTCAATAACTGTTCACACGCTAATTTCTCAACTAATAATCTTAGTAGTAAAAAGCTGTTTAAAACTTTTGTCTGTGATTTAACATTTACTGATCTGTCAGAACGTATATATCCAGAACTTTTCCTGTCAGTCGGGCCTCATGGTCATTTACTAAATGCTCTTATCGAATGCCAGAGGGCCCCGGGTGGAGTGAAAACCGTGGGCTTATATAACTCACTCTGCGGGGTCTAATACGGCGCAAGTGACCAGCAGCTTTAGTCTGAGAGCTGCTCTCCTTGGTGGCCTGCGCTGACCCGGGAACTGTGTCTGTAGCTTTAAACCAGCAGCTTCTGGACCTGGAATGCCGGGCCGACTGTGGCTTTGCCTAATCCTGCATTCTTAACACCCCTCTCCTGCACGGCTGCCTGTTTTGACCTCGAGGCCCTGGATGTTCCTGTAGTTTACTAAAGTGTGATTTTCTTCACTAAGCCCTGCAGCTAAAGCCAAACCGTCTTATCCATATGCAGGGGCTTCTCAAATTACGACATACATCAGTTCCTTCAACAGTGATTTTGAAGTTGAAACACACCCTAGCCTGAGTCACTTACCTATCCTATCACAGTTGTAAAATAATAAAAGCACAACTAGGCCACAGGAAAAGGAAAACTCCCTCACTCATACACCGCATTACTGTGCGCAACAGAACTAGTTCGCCCACTAGTCAACCTCGTAAGTACAAGGCTAACTTTGTAAGCCGGATGAGAATGAGGGTTGTAACTCAAAACACTGTATGTCGAGACTGTTGTAACTTGAGGACTCCCTGTACACAATATGGACAAAAGTATTGTTTTCAGGGTTTGGGCTAGGCCCTACTTCCAGTGACTGGCAATATTAATTAAGACATTTTTGACAACAGTATGCTTCCAACTTTGTGGACACAGTTTGGGGAAGAACATTTTCAATTCCAGCATGACTGGGCCCCAGTGACAAAGCAAGGTCCATAAAGACATGGTTGGATGTGTTCGGTTTGGAAGAACATGACCGAGACTTCAGCCCCATCCAACTCCTTTGAACTAGAATAGCCTCAGTGTCTGACCTAATGGGCAAAATTCCCCACAGAAACGCCAAAATCTTGTGAAAAGCCTTCTGAGAAGAGGGGAAACTGTTGTAGCTGCAAAGGAAGGACCAGCTTCATATTAAAGTATGTGTGAATGCAATATCACTAAAGTCCCTGTGTATTTAGTCTATTACCAATCGCAACATGATGGCAATAATTAGATGTGCAATGGTCTGTGGTAACTATGGGTTATCACAATATCTGGGCAAAGCTGAAGATTTGTCCAGTTCTTCATTCTTCCTGTCTAACTATCTCTGACTATCTCTATCTACCTGCCAGTGCTAGCATGATTCTGAACATGAGTCCCTAATATCAATAATGATGGTGATTGTGCTTTTACAGCAGACGTACATTAAATATATGAAATATGTAAACATTTTATCTTGAAATAGCACATACACAGTGTGATGTCTTGTTATTAGCAGTGTATTTCGATCATAGTGTTTCAGTAGTTTGAGCTTTCACCACATTAGGTTTCCAGGACAGATGCTGTATTATAAAGTTCTCCTTTTGGTTTACCCTTCATTTTTTAGTTTGGAATCATTGTGTTGCAAATGTCCTCCAAAAAGATGACTCACCTTTACCAGAAGTGAATGGTGCCAGAAATCTGTTACTGATGTCATCGTTTTTGCAGAGGATGAATGTGAACTGTGGTGGGATGGCCGATAATATGACTCATCACAAACATTTGATTATCACAAACATTGAGAACAGCTACAAATGCATTCAGTAATAATGTGTGTGGTTTGGGAAGCACGGCCCAAATGTCTGTGAAAAAAATATTTAAAAACTTTATTACTAAATAAAACCAAAGAATATGTGCTAATAACTAGAGCTGGGCGATATGACCTAAAAATAAAATCTTCTCTTTTTCACAATAAATCCGATTTCCGATTTTAATCGATTTTCCCCTCCCCTCCTCAAAATCAAACTACCGATGACAAATAAATGGTTCAAAACAAGTTTTATTTTTATTTAGTTTTTTCTTTTACTTTAGGGTTAAAGACACATGACACATACTTTGGGTCTAAAACTTTTCGCATGTTAATGAACCCTGGCTTTTCCACAGTATGTATGGGCACCATATCTTTTGCCCCATTCTCATCATATTACACTAGGGCATTAACAGAAAAGTCGACTAGTCAACTTCAGAGGTACCAGTCGACGCCCCCCGAGTGAAGTCTTTACTGACTATTACTAACATTACTATTTACTGACAATAACATATTTAAACACGTTTATGCTTCTCATATACTAATATTAATAGTAATATATTTTATTTGAGTGTGCCTTTCTAAAACCCAATGTCACCTTACAGAGAAAAAACTAATTAAAATAGCTAAACAATAAACAATATTTGACAACCATTCAAATCAGTGTTTAAAGCGAGTAAGCCAGTTTGAACAAGTGCGTTTTGAGGTGTGACTTAAATAAGGAAGGAGAATCTATATTCCTGATGACTGGAGGAAGTGAGATCCAGAGCTGAGCACCACTAAGTCCAACAAAATTAAGTCTTTTGCTCCTGATTTTCATTTGTAATAATGTCTTGTGCATCACGTTACAATGTCCAACAGTATTCAGCAAGCACTGAAGGATTCCAGTTGCCCTGATACACACACACACACACTCCAACATACATGCACACATACACACTCAAGCGCACACAGGTACATGCACAGTACCGGCTTTCTGCACCGCATCTGAAGCGGCACTGCTAGCTTACATGGTTAACGCTAGCACTGCAGAGAGTTGCTGCCTGCTTAAGCTGTCGGACTTGTTTGGTCTGTGCCCGATGTCATAAAATCAAATCAGTTCCATATTACAGATGTAGCAAGACCTTTCTTGTAAATAGTAAATAGTGATTTTATGTTCAGTATATCAGTGAGTTTCCTGTGGAAGTCCATTATTATTGACTAAGTCCTTCTGTAATTTAAATCAGGGTCTGCAACGACTCGAGGAGAAATCTGGAACCAAACCTGTGTTCTCCTTACCAGCTCAATTTTATTTATTTTTTTTACAAACAAAACAAATCTGCATACTTTTTGCTGTGTTCTTTGTTTGCATTTGTTCTGATTAATTTGTGTACTTGCTGATTTCTGATGTACTGGCTTTGCTTGACGTTTCTCACATTTTGCAGTTAAAAGTCACTACGCAGACTGATTAATTTATATTGGGAGGTATTTCGATTGCAAATGTATTTGTATTTAGGAATGATCAGCAAGTATTGATGTTTTGCTGTCTATAGTTAACTTTCTCGTGACGTTTTTTTTTTCTTTTTTCCCCAGCTGTGCCGTATCCCCCGACAACGCGCCTTACCAAGAAGGAGCTTTATGAGGATGGCAAGCCCAAAGTTGAGCTGCTGAAGGCCCACCTGCTGAAGGAGGGCCGGCTGGAGGAGGACGCCGCTCTGTGCATCATCAACGACGGTGCAAACATCCTCCGCCACGAGAAGTGTATGCTGGAGGTGGAGGCACCTATTACAGGTGGGCATTTAATGCAATTTGACCTGTAGGGCTTCTGTCTTATAGAATGTGCCTAGAAAATATAGGCAGACCCTCATCAAAGCCACACACCAGAACAAGTGGGCCCTCAGCACAGGTGAGTTCTTGCTCAGGTAGACCCTCTGCACAGACAGTGCTGGTTGTAAGTCAGATAAAGGATACAGACCCTCAGCACAGGAAGGTTCCAGCAAATGTAGACCCTCTGCACAGAGACTGTTCTAGTATAATTAGACCATCCGCACAGACAGTGCTGGTTGTAAGTCAGATAGAAGATTCAGACCATCAGCGCAGGAAGTGTACAACACAGATAGACCCTTGGCTCAAGAAGGTTCCAGCACAGATAAAGTATTACAACAAGAAGGTTCCAGCACAGATAAAGTATTACAACAAGAAGGTTCCAGCACAGGCAGACTTTCAGCTCAGGTCGCTTCCAATACAAATAGACCTTTAGCTTAGTTCGGTTCCAGTACAATTAGACATTCAGCACCAGACCGTTCTAGTACATAGGTAGGTTCTACTACAGGTAGAACCTGAAGAGAAGTGAGGCGTTTGTTCTCAAATGTCTGGACAGATTGTTTCTCTGCTCAAAGCTCTCAACATAATGGCTTTGTTTACAAGCAGCCAGTAATCTTTAAACAATCCGACTAATGGGTCGGTCAGAATAAAAAAATCAACAAAAAAACCTAAATCTGAATCGAGTAAGCCGATTGAGCTTAATGACATTTGAATCTGATCTAAAGAGTGTACCTTTTTAATAATCTGATAATCAGAGGTATAATCACCCTTTGAATCTGTTAATCCAGTCTAATACTAAGAATGGTCTCATCATTACAGTCAGGCTTCTGATTATTATGAAAACATTAAAGCCACGTGCGTATATCATACTGGATGCCTTTTCAAATGTTTTTTGTCTTCAAAATGCAACATTCAGTTGCAACATGTATAAACAGTACAGTCACAAACTCCAGTCAGAGTGAGTTCCTTTGCATTGACTTAAATCTGTATGTACACGTTGCTGCGGTCTCTGTTCAGGCTGGTGATTCATGGTGTGGTCAGATTAACCACGGTCAGCATAATTTTATGTTGAGCAGCATTCAGTTAAAGGTACAGTGAGAACAGCCTCACTCGCTTAGTAAAGTCTGTGTGTGGTCAGGCTTCCGTTTCAATATGACTCGTCCACCACGCCGCCCTAGTCCTCGTGCTGGTTGGTTGTTTGGGCGCAGCGCTGAGCAGTGGGAGCTCATTCTGTTCACCTGCACTCAGAGGCAGGAGGTTTGAAAGATATACATTGAAAGATATTTTTGTTTGGACTCGCAATCATTGAACTCATGTTTAAATATTCTACTTCATTCCATCTGTGTTTTCATTTAAAGAGCTTTAAAACATCCATTATTGTATATATGAGCCTTTGTATTGGAGCTGCCCCATACAAGCTAAAGTATTGTTCATGCATATTTAAAAATGATATTTCACTTTTATTTGATTTGTTTCAAAGTAAAATGTGTTAATCTTAGCCCAGAATATCTGTAGGATAGAAAGTCAAATCAAATATTAACCTCATAAGTGAGTGTCATATTGGACATTAAATGTGTAAATAATTAAAAATGTTGTCGTGGTGGGTACATAAAAAAAAAAAAAAACTATATGCATGAACTCGGCTGTAGTCTGTTTTTCTAGCGCTGCTGGAACATCTTGAGTTCCAAGTTTTTCAAAGAATTAGTTTTTCTATGTTTCTTCTTGTCATCCATGAGCACATATATTATTCTGCGGTCGTGGTACAGTTGTTGCTTAGTGACCTTGGTTTCCATGGCTACAGTTTTATTTCCAGTACTGAGCCGTCTCCATATCCATGTTAAAGCCAGAGTTGACTTGTACTTAAAGCTGCAGAATTCATATTTACGATTTTACTTCTACAATCTTTTACAATCGCCATTCTTTTCGATACATTACAGGACCAAAATCAAGTCTGTAAGTACTGTTCCAAAATTTGCATTCACTTTCCTTCCGTACAATCCATAAACAGATACTCAGCGAGAACAGACCATTTTCAAAGTTTTTGTGATGTCACTTTGTTTTTTTACAGATGATCTTGTTCAGGCTACAGCAGTTTAGCTCTGCCCATTCAGGATGACGTTTTTTGAAGGAGCTGCAATAAGCCCTTAAAAAAAGAGCTCACTTACATATTTCAGACATAAAGGCACAGTAACAAGAACAGCCTGTTTAATTCATAGAAGTAAACAAAGGCTGGAAAATTGTGTAAGAACAAACTATGGCAACTTAAGGGGGAGTAAAGTCAATGAAAAATGAAGCCTTTTGTGATATCAGTATTGTAGGGATTATCATGATGATGGTAAAAGATAATATATTGTTCACCCATCTTATACAATTAATTTAAAAAGCTAGTTGTGCTCAGTTTGATAGTTATTAGATATTCTACTTATTCAGTTTTAAAAATAGGCTTTACAGTTGCTGTGTTTTTACATTGCCGTAAATCATTTAACCCCGTGACCACCAAAGCTTCACTCAGAACATGTGTTGCTTAATCAGTCTTCATGGTTGTTAATTTTCCGGTGCCATTTAACAGAGCAGTGTAGGGTTCAGGATTCGAGCCGGTGATTTCCTGACCCAGTGGGCAGCTGCTGAGGGAAGCCGACGTGTTTTGATAAGGAGGGAGTCCTCGGCAGCTGAGCCGCCAGATCTTTGATTGGCTCTTTTTCAAAAGGTCAGAGAGTCATAGGCATCCTGGGCGCTCGCCCACATGCTGCCCGCCTTTGATTCCCCAACGGAGGCCACAGGAAACCCCCTCACACTCGCAAACAGGTGCAGGGATAAAAATGGGGCCTTCTCTTCTCCCCTGGGTCCTTCATATCATATCGGCTGTTGCCAGGGCACATGGTTCCGCATGTAGGGGTTGAATTAAAGAAATAGTTTGGCATGTGGTCCGATCTGCACCGTTTTTTCCTTGTTACCACACGTCACAACATGTTCAGGCTCTGAAATTTGCTTCTTTCATTTTAGCATTTTACCTTTGAGGCTAATGTAGGCTGAACTCAAGGCTGAACAATATATCCTCAGCTAATCGTTACCACAATTTCGATTTGTGCCAGAAAAAACATTGATAATGCATTCTCATAACCGTTTTCCAAACTGTTTATCACTTTGTGTGTGTGTGTGTGTGTGTGTGTGTGTGTGTGTGTGTGTGTGTGTGTGTGTGTGTGTGTGTGTGTGTGT
>JBBPDC010197741.1:0-14414 GCA_037974485.1 Hemigrammopetersius urotaenia
TGTGTGTGTGTGTGTGTGTGTGTGTGTGTGTGTGTGTGTGTGTGTGTGTGTGTGTGTGTGTGTGTGTGTGTATTAGGGCCTCAGCTGTGGGCTTGTGGCAGGTGCTGAGACAAGAGAAGTATTTTGGCACCTTTAGCTCTGGCACTCAGAGAGCATGTCACAACCTGCCTAATGCCTGTCCCCCCTTTCTCTCTCACTGTCCCTTTCTCTCTGTCTCTGTCTCTCTCTCTTTCTTTTTCTCACCCTGTCTCTTTTCTCTCTCTCTCTCTCTCTCTTGCTCTATTCCTGTTCTTATTTCTTTCTCTATCTCAGTTCATCTTTCTCACCCTGTCTCTCTCTTTTTCTTCTTTCTCTTCTGTCCCTTTTCCTTATCTGTTGTCTTTCTTTCCCATGTTCTTCTGTCCTCTATCTTTCCCTCTCTCCCTCACTCTCTCTCTCATTCTCACTCTTTCAATTCATTTCAACTCAAATTAACATGGACTGTAATCAACAAAGCATTAATAGAAAAATAGAAAGGAACAGCATATACAGTACAGACAAACAAAGCTGGATGAAATTCCATGGGATGGGTTGAAAGATTCGTTGTCAGAGGGATGACAATCCTGTAAATATTTAGCATCTCTCTCTCTCAATCTCTCTCTGTCTCTCTCTCTGTCTCTCTCCCTCTCTCTTTGTCTCTGTCTCTCTCTCCCTCTCTCTCTCTGTCTCTCTCTCGCTCTCTCTCTCTCTCTGTCTTTTTCTCTCTCTCTGTCTCTCTCTGTCTGCCTCTCTCTCTCTGTCTCTGTCTGTCTCTCTCTCTCTCCCTCTCTCTCTGTCTCTCTCTGTCTCTCTCTGTCTCTCTCTGTCTGTCTCTCTCTCTCTCTCTCTCTCTCTGTCTCTCTCTCTGTCTCTCTTTCTCTCTCTCTCAGCCCTGTACATATTTAGCATCTCTCTCTCTCTCTTTCTCTCTCTCTCTTTCTCTCTGTCTCTCTATCTCTCTTTCTCTCTCTCTCTCAGTCCTGTACATATTTAGCATCTCTCTCTTTCTCTCTCTTTCTCTCTCTCTCTTTCTCTCTGTCTCTCTCTCTCTCTCTCTCTCTAGTGTAAGAGTCATAGGAATGTTTATACTGGTAGAAGTTTGGGGGTCTTGTCATGGCATGGACTAAGAGCATGTTTGTTTGTGTAGTATGTAAATATGTAGCGACACAGAGGGAAGCCACAAGTGTGTTGAACTTCCTAATGGGGCTGGCAGACACTGTCTTGCTTATTAGGAGAAACAAAATAAAGAGCCGAGGGACACACCGTGACTAGAAGGCGTTATGGCAGTTAGGCTCACTGTTGAATTTGCATATTATTAATTGATTGACAGGCTATAGGAGTTTATGATGTGCTCTTAATAATGAGAATAATAATGGGTTTCATTGGTATACTTCTGTTTTTTATTGAATATTTTATAATAAAGGTTTTTAATGCCCACTATCTGTCCCCCACTTTCTTTACCTCTCTCCCTTCTCTCTTCCCCATCTCTTTTTTCTTTCTTTCTCTCTCTGTACTCTTCTTGTGATGATAAAGGTGTTTAAAACGGTCTCTCTCAGTCTCTCTCTCTCTTTCTCTCATTCTCATTCTGTATATCTCTCTCTCCCTCTCCCTCTCTTTTGTCTCTCTGTCATAGGTTTGCTGAACTATTTAAGCATATCAGTAAAATCCTCGTGAGATAAAGTAAGATAAAGTAAGACTTAAGGCCAGATCTTATTTAATGTGTTTGATGCAGGTGACCACAGCCCTGAACAAATGAGCTTTAGGATGTAAGGACTTGAGGCACTTCTGTGCCTTTACATTGACAGGGGCTCAGTACAGGGACATTTCTGAAAGAAAGAGAGGAGAGTTACTAGAACATTTGATATTCGTTCAGAATGAAGTCTGTGTGTTTCTGAAAAAGCCTCGGGGCCACTTTTGTGCAGAGTGTTTTGCTGGGTTTGCTTTGCTTTGTTTCTGCATGATAGATAAATAACAATGGGGGGCGGGGGGGTGGAAAGTCCCTCGACAGCAAATCGAAAACAGATTTTACTCTGGAAGCCATTAGGGAGCTCACGGTTCTTTCGAAAACTCAGTTTGGCCTGAATGGATTACTGATAACACCATGCATTTGGACAGACTCTGAATGTGCAAGAGACATTTCTAAGATAGGCTTGTTGGATATAACCAAACTGTGCTGGACACCGGTCCCCCAGGACCGAAGTGGAAGACCCCTGCAGTAGTGGGCATCACAGATGACTCTGAGATGGCCTGAGATTTCAGAAATAAACACACTGTATCACATGTGGAACACTGCACTGAAGCTCGACTTCTCTAGTTGTACACATGACAATAATGGTTTATTGATTGTCTTTATATTCATATACTGTTTCCTTTATACAGTGGAGAATATAAAACGTTACTGTGATGATAAATTGGAAGATTATAATGAAGTGAGATGACGCAGATGTTGTTTCTGCAGGGTTAGACTTCCACGAGGACCTGCACCGCATCGGGGCTAAAGAGGGACTGAAGGGCCGAAAGCTGCAGAAAGCCATGGAGAGTTACGCCTGGAACATTACTGTCCTCAAGGTGAGTGTACACTGTGTGTGTGTGTGTGTGTGTGTGTGTGTGTGTGTGTGTGTGTGTGTGTGTGTGTATGTGTGGGCCTATGTGTCCATGTTGATGGAAAACAAACATTTTGTGAGAACCTTTTGCAGGAGTTATGAGGATTAAAGGTAAAAGCATAATAATATTATTAATAATAATAATAATAATAATAATAACACCATTTAAAACACTAATATAACACCCTATAATTTTTGTCTTTATTATATTAATGCTTTGTGCAAAACTTAATGAATGAAATAAAAAGTAATACATAAAAATATGTATTTTTTATTGTGTGTATTGTATACATTCTTTGTCCAAACTGTCCTGAAATAAAACAGAATAATAAGTTTATTTAAGTAAAGCTTTGAACTTTGAAGTACAGGAAAATTAATTAATAAAGTGTAATGCCAGAAAAACGACCTGAAAATTAGTAATAAATGAAATTAGTTATCAAAGGCCTGTTTGTTGACTAAAGGAGTAAAATGTTTGATGATTTAGTTTGAAGTGGCTTTAAAATGCTTTAACCAGTTTTGGCCTGTTTTTGCTGAGTCAGCTGTTTTTTTTCGTAGGAAGAAAGCTGCAGTTCAGCTGTCTGTTTTATCTCCGCCGTGGCTGTGGAGAGGTGTGAATTGTTTACACAGCAGGGCGTCTTGCCGCTCCCTTCACGACTTATATTGCCTTCTAGATTTTAGATCCACTGCCTGTGACCTGCAGACCTGCAGTCGGTGGTCAGGCTAGATGTAGAGCAATGGCTTATACCCGCAAAGACAGGAATACAAGCTTGTGTGTGTTTGTGTGTGCGCGCGTGTGTGTGTTCATGTGTGAGCACTCGTTTGTGTGTGTGTGTCCTATCCAGAACGGCCAAGCAAGAATAAAGCTTTGCTATGAAAAGGTTCCTGAGTTTGTGACCACGCGTGGCGTATTACCAGTTCATTATCGTCCTGCTCCTGATGCATTAACCGCCGCAGTTCAGCCTGAGCTTCCCCGCCGCTTGGCGGCTTCCCAACATCAGCAGAACACAACCACATGCCGCACCACAAGAGTGGGAATTAATCAGGGACGATGCTCCAGGGCACTGTGGCCGGCCTCGCTCTCGTTGCTAACGGCACGCTAATTAATCGCTGCTGATTGCTAACTGCATCATTAGACGTCTTTATTTGTGGCCACAGCCACACACACGGGTGCAGGACACACACTCTCCTCCCTTTCCTTTAACCTCTCTCCCTGCTCTACTTATTTATACACAGAATCATTTGTGGCCCTTTCAAAATAAGTAGAACTGTACTCATGTCTGTCATAAAGCCTGTGTCCCATGAGGGAAAAGTTTTTATTTATTTAATTACAGCTCTGCAATTAAAAAAGTGACTGCCACCGGGCTTCCGTCTTTAAACGCTGTCCTTATTCTGCACGGTACTCTGGGCAAGAGGCAAGTTCTTACTCTCTGTAGTAAGAGATAATAGCCTATTTCTTTTTCTTTTTGGCGTACATTTGAGTCTGGATATCTACAGTCTCAGACGGATCCTGGAGGAGTCCTGCTTTGGTGCTCATTAGATTCAGTATGTTGTCTTCTCCACATTAAAGGGTCCATATTCTCCTATGTTCCACATTATTCCTGTATTATATGAAGGGATGTGAAAGATTGGGATCATAGATGATCCAGGCGTATTTCAGTGTATTGAATTTTCAGCTACATAACAGCCAAGTCTGTTCGGACCCTTCCATTTGTACTTGTTTGCATTCATAGGCATTAACCACAACTTGCAGAAGTGAGCTACATTTTCAGAAGTTAACAAAAATGTTATCTGCAGCAGTTTTGACTGTGTTTGAACCACAGGCACAGGAAATGTGAGTGACTGTTATGCTTCAACTGTTATGTCTATTTTGTGCCACTTAAAGTGAGTGGCTTTCCATTAAAAACATGTACAATATATGTCAAGTTTAACATATTAGAGAAAAAAATTGTGCTTTTGAGCTGGACACATTTAGTGGTCTTTTGTCTTACACTATGCTAAGTTCTGCGAGGATTTCATTAAAGTGTGTAGAAACCCAACAAAACCAACAAAACGACTGCATGCTAAAAATGAAAAGTGTATCAGTTATAAGACTAGCATATCTTACCTCATTTAGATAGATTTATTATCTGTAAAGAACTAATCAGATCAATGCTGGCTGATATTCAGTATTAGAGTATACAGATTGGAACACTTCAAACTAATCTTTCCTTTTGCAGAAGACTTATTTGTCAACAAAGTCAAAGTCGAGTCGACTAGTCGTATAGATTAGATTAGATTAGATTGACTTTATTAGAAGTCCTTAGAAACAGCAGCAGTAGTGAGAATGACAGTTTAACAGGATCCGTGGATCAAAAATAACGATATAAGAACAAAGAAAGATCAATATAAAACAATAAACAATTTCTCGCTGTATAAATATAAGTAAAGATATGGGTAAACAGCTTATACACAGTGCAAGTTAAGTGGATGAACAGGGAAGGGGATAATCAGAAGAATTGCACATGGTCTAAATACTGCACAACAACAGAAACAAGCAATATACACAATGTGTGTTTGTGTGTGAGGGGATAGTCTGAAAAAAATTGCACATGGTTTAAATACTGCACAACAACAGATGACGTCATCACACACGCAGCGGAGGAACACACTGAGCAACTTTTATTAAAAGTTCTCTGTAACATTAACAGTCAATATGACAATTAAACTAAACTAAACAAAGGCTGAGGCCTTGAATTCTCTGGTAAATTGTACAAAGTGTACAACAGAAAGTGGCAACAGTTTAAGGCGCGCAGCCACTCAGCGTCCTCTGGACTGGAGACTCTCTGCAGTGCTAACATTAGTCATGTTAGCTAGCGGATGCCGCTTCAGATGGCCGTGCAGAACGCTCATATTTTTATTGTACTTTAACACCGACTTGCAGGATGTTCTGTCTGTGTAGTCTAGAGTAAAGTATCTCCACTCGTGATGGTGTGTCTGTGTTCTCTTCTGCCGTGTCTCTTGTCTTGTTTTTAGATTCACCTCGCGCTAATGTTACCGCCCTTTTTTGAAGGGACTACAATAATTGGTTAAACCAAAGAACGCATGTCAGTCTAAGCCAATCAGAGGCAGAGATTGCTTTCTGTACACAAGCGCGCACAGAGAGAGGAAAAAAACATATTTGACTTTTCTGTTAATGCCCTACGCTAGATGTTGCTGCTTTGGCACAGGCACACTTGACTGTGCAACACACTGAATTTAGTGCTTTTTTACACTTGGAAATTGTTTGAGAATTGTATTTTGGCCAAAATTGTGTATATTACATAAGAAATTGAACTGTAGGAAGCAAACCATAGCCTACCAGTTACATCCTAATGTTCATATCTCATCCAAGCTGGCTGGAATGTGAGACAGGCCATCTGGCCTATTTAATGTTAGGGGAAATACTGACTCACCACTTTACCATGAATCTTAGGTCTGAATGAGGAGATCATATAAATATACTTGTTTTGAATATGACACTTTAATAATAAAGCTTTAAAATACATATTTACTTTAAAATCTAATATTTGTAGAAAACTGTCATGTTTATATATAACCTATAAAATATAAGCTTAATATAAAACTTTGATGTTTATATATAATCTTTATATAAAATTTTAATCTTTCTATAAAACTCAAATGATGTTTACATAAATATAACCTTTATATATAGAATTGTAAACTATCAGTGTCTCCTTATTCAATTTTAACATGGTAAATTGTGGTAAAAACAAAGTAAACATCAAAAAACCTCCTTAACTTTTTCATGCAGATGCCTATAATTTATAATCTAATGTTCTCCGCTAACAGCACGATGTCTCAGTGCTGTTTATGTATTTATTAATGCTGGGCAACTATTATAAATTTTAATCATGATTAATTGGATTTTTTCTGCGATTAATCACATTGTTATATGCAAACTTAAATCATTAATTCAAAAGTAGAGTATTTTTAATGTACTGCTATATGAATAAAAGTGCAATAACATTTGGTATGCAAACACTTTAAACAAATAAGGGGCTGTTTAACAGCAGTGTTCCCTCTAACACAGTCACACAGCTGCAGTTCAAATATTACTGAAAATCTCAACTTAAACATTAATGTAATCAAATCAAATACAAAACCAAAGCTATTTGGCACTGCTATTTGTCTTTTTATCTAGTTTGTTATAGAAAAACAAGTGAACCTCAGTGTCCAGATCATTATAGGAGCTGTAATGGTCAAGTTACTTTTGTCCATATTACTTTTTGTCCATATAGTGTTTTGTAGTGTATGCATTTGTATTGTCCATCATAAGAATGTTCAAGTTTTTCTTCTACAAGCAAGTATATCATGGGAACTCTGTCCTCTCTTTGCTGCTGTGCTCTTCTGGGAACACTACACTATGGTTGGAACATTGCTCTGAGGATTTGATTGTGTCCAGCCACAACAGTGTACTGATGTTGGTTGAATAGTTCTGGAACATGGGGGCGGAACCATTATTGCAGCTGTATACGGGGACCAACTCCATATTGAAGTCTATGTATCTCAATGCAGTGTCATTAAAGTCACTGTTGGTGCAATGAAAAAAGGAACAAACTTTCAAAATAAAAGGATTTTTTTTAAAAACTGTGTTAAACACACAATAAAATAATTATCGTTGTTGAGGAAATAATATGTTAAAGCAATAATAATGTATAATAATGTAATTATGTACCCAGACCTAGTATTTATGTATTTTATACTTCAAGCGTCTGTCTTCTTTTTTTTTTCATAAGGGGTGAGCACACTCTCTCAACTGAATCACACCCAACAATAAAGGGAGCAATATTTATTATTATGAGCAGCATAGACACACACAAAGCACTAAGGGCAGATTTAAATGAGTTAAAGAGGACAAAAAACATGGATGTGTTGGGCAAGACAGGGTTAAGGGAGTTGGAGCTTGCAGTGCAGTGATGTGGCGTCTGGGAGAGACAGATTGTATCTTAATGAAGGCATAATTTAATCAGAGGCATTGAGAAGTAAGCTCTAAAGAGAACTAAGAAGCTATGTGTCTCTGGCTCTGGCTTTGTCTCACTCTCTCTCTCATTCACACACACACACACAGAACAACCTGTGTGTTCTACTTTCACCTATCCTCCACACTTCGCAGCATATCTAATACCATCCTCACTTCACTGGCAGCACAAACTGAGTTATAGTGTTCCTGGACTGCATCCCAGAGAGAGAAAGAATCGATTTTTTATTTTTTCCTCAAGTATTTAGCAGTGTGGATCACATTGGAATCGTGCACTTCGCAGGGAATTCATTGATTTAAACACAAAATTGCAATAAAGACAATATATCTCATTGCCCACCTCACAGGTTTAACAAAGTTTGGCCCACAATAACCTCACTTTTTTTCTTCATACTGTTTTCTTCAGGTCAGTTTAAGCATTTTCTTTTTAAATCAGCAGCTCTATGAGTGTAACAACTATTCTATGCCAGTGTCTGTTGAATTCCTACACAAGCCCCTCATTCTGCTTTATGAGGTACTGATTAGTGATCACCTGAATCTTATTTAATAAAAACACTATATATACATATTATATATTGGATATTGGGACGTCTGACCATTTGACCATTACAACAGTTTTAATGACATTGCATTTACATACATTGTAATATTGTGATCAAAAGTCATGGGTTCAACGGTGTATCACGATTATTTCTATATATTTAAACCCTAAATACGTCCACA
The DNA here is from genome assembly GCA_037974485.1 of Hemigrammopetersius urotaenia. Taxonomy (NCBI): domain Eukaryota; kingdom Metazoa; phylum Chordata; class Actinopteri; order Characiformes; family Alestidae; genus Hemigrammopetersius; species Hemigrammopetersius urotaenia. The sequence goes on from JBBPDC010197741.1 coordinate 8,362, forward strand.
AATAGCTGCCAGAACACTTTCATATATAAGTGTGTATATATATATATATACAAGTGTGTGTATATACACATATATATATATATATATATATATAGTATATATAAGTGCGTGTGTATATATATATATATATATATTAGTGGTGGGCCATTATCGGCGATAACGTGAGACTTGGGCGATAAAAATCTGCGCAAAAAAATATATCGTTAATCTATTCACAAAGTTGGGTTGGGAGCTGGGTCTGTACTACGCAAACTATGATGACTTTCACCTTGATATTTTAGCGCAGACGTATTACTAGCGAACCTGTGTGTATGCCTACTGTGAAACAGGGACGTCACTAGGACGGAAAGACAAGGGGGGCTTAGCCCCTAGGGTTGTAGGAAGGAATTAGCGTGTATAGAGGGCTGAAAACACATCACCAAACCTTTCCTTTCACTTGAGGAAACAAGTACATTTAAGCAGTGAACAGTTAAGGACACTCATAGTATTGTTCTGTTGAACTGAGTACAAACTGCCCTACCACAGAAATATTACTAAACGGGCTCCGGTTGCTATTCCCAGCGCCGTGTAGCTTCGCCTGGGTCCTAATGCCCACCTGCTACCTACAGCAGCATCAAACGGCCAGGACATCATTTTAATTCAATAATGATAGCTAGACTTATTTTTTTTAACTTCAATTCATAGTCTTGTTTCTATTTGTAAAGTGCATATCTGTGCTCAGTGATACCTTGTATGAAATGTTTGGATATATAATTTTTAAAAATAGTAGAATAATGACTATATATTTAGGGTGGCTTGGGATCATTTTGGAGGGGGGGGGCCTTCAGACCTTCAGTAGAATTCAAATGAGCCATTTTAATCTAGATTAATTCCAAGATTACAGTGAGATTAATCTAGATTAAAAAAAAAATCTATGTCCACCTCTGATATATATATATATATATTCCTAAACTGGGCCGTGCAGATTTCATGAACAGCCTGCTTTAACTGGAAAGCTTAGCAAATCCTTAACAAATTCAGTGTCTGTACCTGGCTCTGGATCAGTCTTGCCCTCGACAGCACGCCTGGGGCGCTTCACCTCACTTGGGTATTAACACCTGTGACTTGTTTTTCGCCTCCACAGCATCACTGTGCTCTTACACCACCCGTTTGCTTCTTGTCTGTTTATATTCTTCGTTTGTCTCTTATTTCCATGTAGATTTGCCATTTTCTCAAGCTTAGCTTAAAACCATTAGCCTTGCTATTGCCACCATGTCTTTGTCATCTGCTTGGCCTTAGCTTATTTCAGCTCACTTTGCTTCTTTCTAGCCATAGCTAACCTACTGCCTCCAAGTTTGTTTTTAGCATTAATCATTAGCTTCCTTTATTCTTCCTGCATTTTAACAGATAAAGACCCTGCAAAGCTTGTTTATTGCTGTAGAATACACACAGGAGTAGTTAGACCATTTAGTTTTCTCCAGAGGTACTAAGTGTACCGAAATGACGTCACCGTCATCGACTCATGTTTACTGTGATTGTTACAGTCATTGCCATGACATTACTTGTGCCGGTGTTTATCTGTGTGTGTGCGCGTGTGTGTGTTGATGAACTCTCTGTCTCTATAAAGGGTCTCTACTCCTCTGTTTTTCTCCTCCCTCCTTACTCTGAAAGGCTGTGTGAGTCACGCCCACATGCATAATTCATCTGTTTTAAAATATATGATTTATTCATATTGGAAGACGTGAGAACTGCCTATTTAGGTCAAGGAGCTTGCTCCATGGTTGTAAACGGCTTTGTGCTGCAGTTGGCAGACTGCAGGTCAGGATTTTAGACCACCACTGCACCGCGCATTCACTGAAGCAGGAACAGCAGCTTATCCTACAGCCAGACTCTCTTCTCTTCTTCTCTCTTCTGTTTCTCCTTCTCTTTCTTCTCTTCTGTTCACTTCTCTTCTCTTTTCCTCTCTTCTCTTCTCTTCTTCTCTCTTCTCTTTCTCCTTCTCTTTCTTCTCTTCTGTTCACTTCTCTTCTTCTCTTCTCTTTCTTCTTCTCTTCTGTTCTCTTTTCTTCTCTTTGATGTCTCTTCTCTTCAGTGTCACTTCAGTTCTCTTCTGCTCTCTTCTATTTCTCCCCCCCCCTCCTGTATTCTTCTCTTCTGTATGATGTCTTCTCTTCAGTGTCATTTCTCTTCTCTTCTCTTTCATGTCTTCTCTCCTCTCCACTTCCATCTCTTCTCTTCTCTCTCTGCAGCTGCACGTGAAGAATAAATGAGGCTCAGACCAGGCTGTTCTCTCATTATATGTACTGGAACAGGTCTAGCTGGAAACAAGGACACTCTGAACTTGTACCCTGTGTACAACATTTTGCAAAATAACAAATTACCCTGCTGTGCATCACAACATGCCTAGATAGCCCCTCTGAACACTCTACAGCTTTAACTTAGTCTGTTGTTTTGCTCTGAACCTTAATACTGTGTCATAGCATTCTGTCAAAGCTTGAAACAATCAACAGCATCAGGTTTTCAAAATTCTGTACAGAACTGACTGGCCTGTCATCAAACGAGCCGAATTACATCAGATACCTCTAATGCTTGCACTGGCTGACAGTGACGTGAGTAACAGCATAATATAATATGACTGTATAAATGACAGTTGATGTCAGTTTCTTGACATTGAACCTACTACATATAGTAAACATGGAAAGATTTTAGTATAAACTAATATATACAGCTCATTGACTACCCTTAACTCTACTCTCCTGAACTGATCTGCTGTTCTGGTATATTAGCTTAACATTTGTTTTTAAATAATGAACATAGAGAGGAAGAACAAAGCAGAGACAGCAAGTCCAAATGCAAATCTTTTGGAAGTAGGAGACCGGCTGTGAGAATGTGAAAGCTTTGCTATGTAATGCTCTGCAATGTTCATTTGATGCAGGTGCTCAATTCTACAGACTGCAGTACACTACAGAAATCACTGAGGGTACCGCAGCTTCTATTGTTTGTTTCTTAAAAGGTAGAAATTGATTGTCAGACAGAACCCTGAACAATGGGCAAAGAGAGTTTCACAGTAGTGTATTGATGGTGCAGGAACTTTTAAAGCATAAGCATTTGTATTAAAACACATCTTCTGCTAGTTAGTTGCTGTCCTGTTTCGACCTCAGCTTCTACTGGTGGCTCTTCCTCTTCTGCTGCAGATGGTAGTAATCAGTGCACACTTTAATTCGGTGGTTCTATTTGATTATCCAGATATTAGCAATACACTACATTCCCTTTTCGTTTTCCGGTGTGAACTCTAGGGCTGGCCTGAACTGGTCTTGAATTCTTTCCAAATGAGTGCTCGTATACTTGCTCTCAACACTACTATTAAAGACAGTACAATATTGGTATTTTATAATGAACCATAATTATGAACTTGTTAGCTTGTTTTAATCAAAAATGATTTGTAACATTTAGTTTTATACATACCTACAAACACTATATGGACAAATGTATTGGGTCATGTCTGTTTTGGGCTAGACCCCTTACTTCAAGTGAAGGGCAATTTTAAAGACATTCTGGACAACGCTATGCTTCCAACTTTCAGACCATAGTTTGAGGAAGAACCTTTTCAATTCCAGCAGGACTGTTCCCCAGTGCTCAAAGCAAGGTCCATAAATACATGGTTGAATGAGTTTGGTGTGGAAGAACTTGACTGGCCCTCACATAGCCCTGACCTCAACCCCATCCAACACCTTTGGGATTAACTGGAATGGAGATTGTGAGCCAAACCTTCTCATCCAACATCAGTGCTGGACCTCATGAAAGCTCTACAGGGTGTCATTAGTCCCTGTTGGTGTAATGGTCACGTGTTCCAAATACTTTTGTCCATAAAGTGTACTTTTTTAATGATAGACACTGAGAGACACATAGTCAGGTAAGGAGACAGACGAGCCGTTGGAATGCTTGATTCCATCTCTGGTCACATGCAGGTTGAACTGAAATGGCCAAAATGAATAATGAAAGTTATATTATCCCTCAAGTATAAATATTAGTTACTGGTGGCTGGTAACGGGTAGTTTATAGATGTGGCTAACTATAGAATGTGGCTAACTTCCCAACTTGTTTGAATATGGTGAATAATGATAAATTGGCTAGTATGTTTGATTCCATTGCAAAAGTTGCCTTACTAGTTTGTTGTGCTTGCAAAGGTTCAAAGCTTATACTTCAACTCCAGCTATGAGCAGGGGTTTAAAATGTAGGTTATGCATCGTTGCTAGAGCTGAGTGAAAGTTGGGGTCAAAAACAATGAATGATAGCATCTAAAAACTCTAATGCGTCAGTGACAGTTAATAATTTAATTACTTAACTTTAAATTTGACTTAACTTTAACTTTGATTTGTATCAGTCTAGATTTACCAGTAGTTTTTTTTTTGAGAAATAATTGTAAAGAAAGTAAGTGAGAAAGAGTAAGCAGAGAAAAAGAAAGAGGTCACAGTCACCAGAGCCATACCTGTATACATATACAGATATGTTTGCATTAGGGCTACACAATATATCGCAAATTTACCATCATCGCGATATCAACATGCGCAATATACATATTGCGAAAAAATATACATATCGCATTTATTGACTGAACTGCAATAAATGGTGTTTTTCCAAAGCTCTTCACCCAGAGCCACAGAGAAGAGGACAAAAAAATCACTGGGCAGTTTATTCTGTGCTGCTGTTATAGATTGTTCCTTTTGCAATTTTTTACTTATTAAGAACTTACAATAATATAAATTATGTTTACATTTATTTAAGATTTAAAATTCTTTTAAATTTTTTGTAAATTCTTTAAAACAATAACATGTTGGAATGGAAATATTGCATTTCATTTTTTTATGCATAGACTAGTCAGCATCTGGAGTCTATTTTACCAGCAAATCCAAATGAGAAACACTTTAACACTATGAAGGCTAAGTTTTTACTTACTTATCGCATGTGATATCGCCATCGTTTTCCTAATATCACGCAGCCCTAGTTTGCATGATTCTATTAAATTATCACCAATTCTAAGCATGTAAGAGATCAGTTCAGGGATAAGTCATAGCCACAGACTGCAAGTTTTAGTGTAAGGGGCGATCCATGTCTGTCGTACAAGTTCAATTGTTTAACCAGTGAAAAAAACAAAGAAATGTGTCATTTCTTGGCTATTGTTTGTAATTTTAACATTTAACATTTCAAATAAGATTTTTGTGAAACGGTAATGGGGAGTGTGACTCCACTCTCAAGTTATCAGTCATTTTGCTTCTAAATCAGCAATCCACAAGGATGTTCTAGAATTCTGTTGAGGTCCAAAAGGTTGATAAAAGACAACGTTTCTGAAGCTAAATAAGGAGCTGAATACCAACAGAACAAATACTTCTGCCAACCAACTTATTTGGGCCAAGAGTGCATAATTCTCTGCAGCCCTACTTAATTTGAGAAGCTGTGAAGCCCAGAAGAGATGCCCTTCCTGAAGCTTCCAGAAAAGGACCCTTTTGGTACCCTTTACCATTTTTCTTTAGCTACTTACTTAACTTTAACTAACGTGTTCTTACCAAGAGGCTGGATAATGTAAAACTAGGACTCTATATAATGGCAAATAGTTCATAGATTGACATATAAATAATCGCGCCTTATTGGCAGAGGCATAAAGAGGAGGAGTCCATGTGATTTCGGTCATATTTTACCAGTGAGTTTGCGTATGTCTCACGTATGTTTTACACAAACAGATAGGTCACAGAGAATGGACTTTCCAGAGACTTAAGGTTAGTTTTCCTCATCTCCCATTGAGTCACAGCACCTAATACAAAGTACAAGGCCTGGGCTTGGGTTGTGTATCACTGGCGGGTTTCCCTCTCATTTACAGGCATTGTACTAAATTTACTCGTGTCCTAGGCCCACTTTTAAGATTCTTTCTAGAGCTGAGGTGGAAAGAGACTCAGTGTCCTTGCTCAGAGAGAGCTGAGGGAGTGGTTGCATCCATGTGCCTTGTGTATGAGTGTGTGTGTGTGTGTGTGTGTGTGTGTGTGTGTGTGTGTGTGTGTGTGTGTGTGTGTGTGTGTGTG
>JBBPDC010197751.1:0-14413 GCA_037974485.1 Hemigrammopetersius urotaenia
AAACACAAAACAGACATGAATGTCAAAATAAAAGTCCCAAAAAGCAAACACAAAACAGTGGCCCCTACCAGCCACTGGCCGAGCCGTGACAGCCTGTGCTTAAATGCATCCCGGATGATCTTCAAATAAAGACCATGTTGTTTTATTTGCTTAGTTAAGGTGGTTTTTATGTTTGAATAAAAAAAATCTGTTATTCTTAATAAGAGATTTATCATTAAAATATTCTACAGATTAAGTGGCAACAGCCTACAGTGATGGATGAAGTATGTCATTTAGTTCATATTCTTTTACAGGGTTCCCACACCTTGGTTAACATCAAATTCAAGGACTTTCCAGAACAATATCCTCAAATTCAAGGACCACACGCGGTGTCACAGTTCGGCCAGTGGCCAGTGAGGGCCACTGCTTTTCAGTTGTTTTTTCTGTTGTTTGCTTATGTTTTAGGGCCTTTTATTTTGACTTGCTTGTCTGTTTTTGTTCTGTGGTCACGTACTTTGGGTCTCAGCTGGTTTGTGTTTACCCCTCATCACTGTCTATATTTAGGTTCCGTTTTGTGTTACTCTCACTGTCAGTCTATCACCCTTACTACCCTGTTCTGTTCGTGCTCATGCACTGTGTAAATAAAGAGCCAAGCACTGCAATGGATGCCTGCCTGTCTGCCTGTCGTCACTGGGAAACATCGCAGCGGCATTTACTTACTGTTACCGCTGAATATGTTAGCAATAAACACTTTTAGATGCAAATGTAATAAAAGACTGTGAATGGCATATAAGTTGTTGGGACAAAATCAATGCAAAAAAGTGGACCGGATGTATAACCTACATTCAAATCAATACTATTCATAGTCTACATTCATATGCACAATGCATGGATATGTCCACACTACATACATTAAGGATGTACATTGCTGTTTTATGGAATTTTAGTTGAAACTAGACTGCATTTCCGCAGAGAAAATGCAAAGTGTGCTTGCTCAAATGCAGCAGTCGTCTGACCCTTCTTGTCCTCCATCTTCTTGATGAGGCCTGAGGCTGAAATACTGAGTCTCGTAGCTGTGGCCTGAAGAAAGCCCATAGCAACCATCTCCTAAACCATAGCAACTGCCTTTCATCCATAGCAACCACCCAGAAACAGATCTGTCCCAATACTTCTGTCCATATTGTTCAGTTTAAACAGGTGTGTCCCAATACTTTTGTCTATATAGTTTAGTTTAAACAGGTGTGTCCCAATACTTTTGTCTATATAGTTTAGTTTAAACAGGTGTGTTCCAATACTTTTTGGCCATTTAGTTTTGCATGACACCTGTGTCCCATTACTTTTGGCCACATGGTTCAGTTTAAACAGGTGTGTCTTTAGGGGCGTGGCCTGAGGTCTCATATGAGGTTTGGTCGCTGTATGGAGCCTGAAAGTCTCTTCTGAAACTGCAAGTCAATGGGGGGAAAGGGATGAGCAAAAGGTAAGTGCTGGTCATCACAGACTGCATTTGTGTGTTGGGGTAAGGTATCACATGAAGTTTGGTGGATTTCGGATGAAGCGTGTCCGAGCACGACTATCTGAAAGTTGAGCCGTTTTCATTCCCTATGGGAATTTTTTTCACCGAAAAAACGAGAATAACGAACGAATGACAAGGCGCAGCATAAAACTGTGAACAACAACGAGTGAACGAGTGAACTTTTCAGACACAGCTCTAGTCTTTTTAAACCTGTTTTCAAAAACTTTCCAGGGGCTTGAACTTATTTGTACAGATTCACAAACTTTCGAGGATTTCAAGGGCCCGTGGGAACTCTGCTTTTAGATTTGTTTATTTCTTAGGTTTTTTGCTTTGCAGAAGCACTGACTGAGGATACTGTCCAAGCATAAAAAAAAGATTTGTCCCAACTGAGAAAAGTATCTGAAGTTATGTTTATTAAGGAAAGCTGAGGAGAGAGTGATATGATCAAACAAAAGTAAAAATCAATGCAAAACTTCCTGTGTTTGTATTTAAAGCCAAATATTTACAGTTAAAATTTTAAAACAAGTTGAGGAGTACCTAGAGGGAATAGTAGCTCCGAATTTCATCCAACTTTAACCTGGAGCAGCAATACAATAGAAATGATTCTTTCCAAATGTAGAAACAGACTAGAATTAGAGGGACATACTATATCACTATAAAATATTTGCTTTGCATGATGGATATGTCCATATACTGAGGTTTATTTTCACATCATTAGAAAATGCAAACTGCCTGATTTTGAAAATGACTGAATAATATAATAGTAAGTAATTCAGAGTGCTTTGGTATAAAATGTTCTGTTCTCATTAAACCTCTAAACCTCTAACCTCAGTTTTAACACCTCTAAAAGCTCCCTCACAGAAAATGAATGCACAAAATTGTCACAAATATCCTGCCTGATGGTTCAGGCCATTGTTTTACAGTAGTTCTGAGATAAAGTGTACTAAAATGTATTAACATAATACATTAATGGGAGGGAAATTCATGCAGAGCACCCCTTTTCGGTTATACCATTGATTAACCATTTTCAAGACGATTCATATAAAGCTCATACATTAAAACACATGTAAGCTTACTGGGCATAGCAAATAAAGTGACTTTATATGGACTGTAGATGAAAACAAGTTGTTTCTCCACAGTAAAACTGAAGGAGCAGTACTTTGTCTACATTTCAATGATTGAATTATGCAGAATGTTTGTCTAACAATATTTAATTATTCTTTGTTAATAGACTTCCTTATGTTGGTCAATTTATAAGTGTTTGCACAATGTAAAAGGCAGTTAGTGTCCAATGAAATAAAGAAACAAAATATGAACTGCAAAAAGGCATTATAAGGGGGCTGTTATGAAAATTATAATACTATAATACTATAATACATAATATATTAAAGAAAAACTATAAAGACAAAATGTAGTGATGGTGTGTACTGACCATGACAGCCACCAGATGGTGCTAAAGAGGTTGAGCTGAAGTTTTGAGATTTGCGTACCTGAGAGGGAGTGAAGCCGGACATCCTGAACGCAGAGAAGACCAGAGGAACCTCTGCCTTCAACAGCATCTCCACATAGTGAGCAGTGCAAGAGTAGAGCGGGGGGATTCCAGACTGAGCCATTTCCAAAGGGAGATGTACCTGAATGACAATAAAACACAATATTTTGTTAAACGAATCACAAAGGAATCAAAACTAATGGCTTCAGTTTTGGGGCAGATGTGGCCTAGTGGTTTAGGAGTTGGCCATATGATCAGGAGGTTGCGGGTTCGAATCCCAGGTATATCTAAGGTACTTCTGAGGTTCCCTTGAGCAAGGCACCGTCCCCACCCACTGCTCCCCAGGCGCCGTGTCCCTGGCTGCCCGCTGCTTCACTGGGTGAAGGGGTTAAATACAGAGGAAAAATTTCATGCCTTTCACACTGTGTGCTTTGGTGTGTTCACATATGACAAATGGACACTTTACACATTTTGGAAGGTAACAAAAGTTTGAAGATTAAATACATTATCGGTGTCAGACAGATATTTAAATTTGACAAACTGATATTTGATGATGTAAATCTCAGAGCAGAATGTACGCCCATAGGTCACGCCTGTCTACTGTGCTAAAACATCAGCATTTTATTATCTCTTATTTATTAAATAATTTATTTTTCCATAATGCTTAGCCAGCTAGAGACAGTCACAACATCTACATTGTTGTTTCAGCAGCAGTATCGGAAGATGCACTTATATTACATGTCAGCATGAGCTCCATTACGGGTACATTCTTGCAAAGATATACACAAAAACAATTTTAAACCTAATTTAATGAAACACAGTGCAAGAACCAGCAGTTAATATGCTCTACATAGCAAACCCAAACTAATAAATATGATAAAATATGAAAACACTATACAGAAATGTGAAAGCATTTAACTTTTATTTTATATCATCATATGGATAAGCAACAGTCTTAAAAAAAATATGTAACTAATATCACAGCCCAAATTTACAGACAAAATGATGTGAAAAACCTAAAAGTCACTAAAATGTAGAGGAGCCCCCTGATTACGGAACCTTAAATGTAGTTTAAAAGCCAAGCTTTCTGTGAAGTTTGTTTCTTTACTTTTACATCAGAGCTAAGAGGCTAATGCAGCTAACAAATAATGGAACCTTCTACAATCATTGGGAACAAAAGTCTGAATTTTATACTTTTGTGTATTTTATAGATAACAATATGCCACAAGTTACTTGACATTATTATTATTATTTTTTAATGAACGTTTTATGTTGGCCTATGGTGGCACAGTGTGTGTGTGTGTGTGTGTGTGTGTGTGTGTGTATCTGCGTCCTGTGGTGGGCTGGCGCCCCACCCAGGGTGAGTCCTTGCCTCGCGCCCATTACCCCCTGGATAGGCTCTGGGTACTCACAACCCTAGTAAGGATTAAGTGGTTACAGAAAATTATTAAAAGTATGTTTTGATGTAATGATTGATCATGTGTAGACTTTGCATGATGCATATTGGTAAGTACAAGCTCGTAGCACTACACACACAAACTTCATACTCAGGCCTAAACTTCCACATTTCAGTTGGACCAGACTGTTAGTTGGCAAACAAAAAGCCAAATGTGAAAATAAGGGTGACTGAACCTGATTTGCAGTGGTTATGAATTAGTTATGGGAGAATAATTATGAGTACTAATAAACTGAGCATGACTTCACTGACGGTGTAAGACTGAAGTGTAAGAGTTTGCATCTTTCACACAGTGTTCTGAGCAGAAACCCACACATCTCATTATCTGTCTCTGTGCTCACACTGTTGACAGAGATGCCAGTGGCAAACATGCTGAGGACTGTGTTCCTATTTACAGATTCATGTCATGATGTGAACTCTCAGCCTTCTCTCTCGCTCTCTCCCTCCCTCAGTCCTTTATATTTGCATGCACGCCTGCACTGGCAACAAAGCAATATGGGGCAGTAATCAGTAAGACAAAGCCCTCTACCGCTTCCCTGCGCTGCCCAAACTCTATTACCTGAGCCCTATTTACTGTCCATGCACAGAGAGAAATTGCTATTTCCAAATGTTACAGAATCAGTGATGGTGACTATGCCTGAGCAGTAACCTTAACACAGCAAATTTAATCAAGAGCTACAGCAAGTGGAACTTTAATGAGTAACAAACATTTCTGGAATAAAGCATTTCTATATCCCAGTGAAATAGACCCTACACCAGTAACTGAATGGAATACATTAGTAGGTAAATAAGATTCAAGATTCAAACATTTGTCATATGTACAGTAGAAAGCGCATTTCTCTGTGCAATGAAATTCTTTCTTCGCGAGGGTTGTGCTTCAAGAGCACCTGCGAACTGTACAAATTTGTAATGTGGTAAAAATATGGCTAAAAAAGCCGATTTTTATAGCCTAAAATCCTAAATATGCCCCCAAATATGCTCACAGAACACTTTCATTTCATTTTGAACTCAGCTTAATACATTACCCTTAAAAATGTAAGGTAAACTCACATCCATACTGTGCAGTGTATACACTGACCTGGTGTCTAGAATGTAAACTACATTATAGTACTTCCGCAGTGCAAGAATGTAAAATACCGATGTTACCCCTGTATAGACTGTACTCTAATTCATGCTTGCATGTTTTCTTTGGTATAAGCAGAGTACAGCTCTTACCAAGCCCACGTAATCCACGTAAAAAATTAATAAAAATTAGGTTCAAAGGGTACAATTACAGTACAATTGTAAATTACAAATACCATATTTGAGATACATTTTGTGGGTTATTAGTAATTTCTTGTTCTTCACAAATTTAAGCATGTCTGCATAACTTAGGAAGTAAACAAAATTAGGTTTTTTTAAATTAGGTTTCTTTTTAAGAATGTGTAATTTTCCAAGCAGAATCATGAGGTTATGTAGTCCAAGTCTATCTCCAGGTCTTCATCTGAAAGCCAAGAAAAATGTCTCCATTTTATTTTCACTGGTAGTCCATAACACTTTCCTTATCGCTCCAAATCAGACCATAAAATTCTCCATATATATACACACTCAAGAAAAGATGAGGGATTGATTTATATGACAGTTTAAAGAAAACACAGAGATAGTTTCCAAATTCTGGCAAGACCCCAAAGACCATGGTATAATCCTTTGTAGTTACAAGAAAATCAACTCTAGCAATGATTTATTCATAACTTATGGGTTTCCTGTTATGATTAGTCTAGAATGACTTATTTTTATACATAAAGTTCCTGTTGTTCCAAATATATAGTGATTTATGTACTGAAAAGTTATATTTATTATATATAAACATTTTCCAAGCAAGCAGTGCTTGTCTGTAGAATTTTGCTAATTTTACAGGAAATTTAAACATCATAAACATCAAAATAAACAGTAATCCACCCATCTGGTCAATGGCATATTTTGGAAAGGTATTCCACATGGATTCTTTTGATTTCAATAGACTGATGAGCCACTTAATTTTAAAAACATAATTTACATTTTCAAAGCTCAGTAATTCAGTCATTTCTCTCACTGTCATTTATAAAAGGCATTGAAATCACTGACACATTGTTTAAGTGCCCCCTCGGAGGATGAAGAAAGCATTTAGTTTTCTTCATCCTCCAGAGCAAGTTTCTCTTTTAGAGAGAGAAAGACAGAGAGAGAAATCGAGAGACGGAGAGAGAGAGAACAACAACTATGTATCTAATCAATACGGCCTTTAATAATTTCCCCCCGTGGCTGACCGGTTACCGGTAAGCTAAAAGTAGGCTAGAGTGTTAGCATTAAGCTAACTGTAGGCTAAATTAGTAGTAAAAATTAAACAACGTTTCTCAAGGACCATGGTGCAACACAAGAGCAGAACAGAACAAGTGCAACAATACCCCTAAACGAAACAGGACAAGACAATGTGTAATGCAAATGACAATGGCTACATTGAGGATAAGTGCAGTATTTGACCAGTACTGTAGTTTAGCAGTAGAGATGTGCAAGAGTGCAAATGTGCAAGAGAATGCAGGACATCAATAAATAAATATGTGAATTTTAAAATGGCAATAAATATGACTGTGCGGTTTGTAGCAGCATAAAAACCATGACAGAGAGTGTGGTGTGTTTTACAGAACCTGTGATATGAAAAGAGTATTTTATCTGGTTATTAAAGTCTGAGTTTTCCAAGGGGGTAGGAGTGAGGTAGGGGGGTGTGGGTGATTTGTGGTGTGTGTGTGTGTGTGTGTGTGTGTGTATGTGGTTTTGTGCTTTCAGTTCTGGTTAAGGAGTCTGATGGCCTGAGGGCAGAAACTGTTTCCCATTCTAGTAGTGGAGGCCCGTATGCTACGGTACCTTTTACCAAAATTAGGCAGTAACTGAGAACTGAGTAACTGAGGCATGTTTGCTCAAAATTACAATATCTGATTGAAAAAATGCTGTTAACTGTGTTGAACACTCTACTTGCAGAGAGAAAGATGCAGTAACTGAGTGAAATATGCAGGTAAGTGTAGCCAATATGCAGTAACTCAGTGAAAATGCAGGTAAATGTGGTCAGGATGCACTAACTAAGTGAAATATGCTGTTAAGTGAGGTCAATATGCCAGTATCTCATTGAAAATTCCTAAGAAATATGCAGCATCTGAAGAAAATATGCAGGTATATGTGGTAAGCCAGTATCTGATTGAAAACTGCTATTAACTGTATTGAATAGGTATTTTCACAGAGAAATATACAGTAACTGAAGGACATATGCAGGTGGTCAGTATGCACTAACTGTGTGAAATATGCATGTAAGTGTTGTCAATTTGCCAGTATCTGATTGAAAATGCTGTTAACTGTGTTGATGTACTTTCAGAAAGAAATAGGCTGTAACTGAGAGAAAAATGCTGGTAAATGTGGTCAATATGCAGTAACTAGGTGAAATATGCAGGTAAGTGTGTAGCTGGTAGCGTAGAGAATTGGGCGATTCCCAAGACTGCTAAGCACCTCTGAGGTTCCCTTGAACAAGCTACTGTCCCCACAAACTGCTCCCTGGGCGCTGTGTTCCTGGCTGCCCGCTGCTTCATTTGGTGAATGGGTTAAATACAGAAGAAGAATTTCGTGCTGTTCACACCGTGTGCTGTGGTGTGATCATGTATAACTGAACACACCACTTTCACTTATTTCACTTAAATATGCAGTATCTGAGTGAAATATGCAGGTTATTTTGGTCAATACGCAGTAACTGAGTGAAATATGCAGGTAAGTGTGGTCAATATGCCAGTGTCTGAGGGAAACATGCAGGTAAGAGTAGTAAATATGCAGTAACATAGTGAAATATGCTGGTGAGTGTGTTGAACATTCTAGTATATGCCAGTGGGTGACTAAAATACTGCTGTAACTGAGTGGATTATCCTTGAAACAGGAGTAAGTATGAATGGCTCAGGGAAACGTGCCTTTGTCTTAAATAAAATACAGCAGTAACAAAGTAAATAAACCAGTGAATGAGCAGAACATACCACTAACTCAATAAAAATACAGCATCTGAGAGGTGCTATGCCAGAGTGGTAAGGTAAACATACTATAATCTCATGGTAGTAAATGTGTGAAAACCAATAGTAACTGCAGTAAATATTTATGACTGAGCCAGTCATGCCAGTGGTGGAGTAAACTACGGCACTAAATAAGTGAGATACACCAGTGGCTGAATAAAATATACAAGTAACTGAGTAAAAATACACCAGTGGTTTTCCAATAACTGAGAGAAATATGCTGAAAACCGAGGTAAATATGCCCCTGGCTGAGAGAATTATCCATTTATAAACTGGGCATGGGCTTCAGGTGATTTGAACGGAAACATGCCCTTAATCTACATACCAGCTGGGAAAGTCCAGGAGAGAGGGAGCATATTCATTATTCCTCTCTTTATTTGGGACCCACAACATCAATTAGGCAAATTGTATCCGTCCAAAGCAGGTTGGTACCCTTCTCATTTGGTGCAATTTTAAACATGATGCAATCTTTTTAAGATTGGTTATTAATATTTATATATAACAAAGAACTAACCCTGCCAATACAGAGGCACAATCCCACAATGCAACACAACACTATGTCCTATTCCACCAAGTCCTATGTGGCAATGATACTTTGGCAATAATTCCAAAATTCACACATTTTATTCAGCCTGTGATATCACATTTGGACCACAATTGTTTTAATGTGTGCTTTTAGGAGTACCTCAGGAAAGAAAACAACTGAATCACTATTTAGGCAAAACATGCTTTTCATATCAATGAACATAAAGGGTCAGTTTCCCAGGCAGGAATTAAGCCTAGAGGTTTTCTGTTGAGTGGGAAAAGGTAGTCCAAGACTAGGTTTAATCCCTGTCTTGGAAACTGAGCCAAAGAGTTTCGAGATTAAATATATCGACTAATTTTTCTCAGAAAGTAATTTTTCTCAGAAAGTACGAATGCAATTAAAACTTCAGGATTATTCAGAGGAAATGTGTCTGCAACAATTTGACACAGACGCCACAGCACCACAAGGGGAATCAGAAGATCATGCAAGATGGGAATGTTAGATGACAAATGTGACGTTCTTGATAAACTGCTTATGTCACTCTGAGAATGCGAATGATGGAAAGTGGAGAAGACAGTTGTGAAAGAGTGCAGGGGAAGAATTCGGGTAGAGGGTATGAAGAGCATGACTGAAGGCAGAAGTGAAAGAAGCGAGGCAGCTCCGGTTAGCCTGAGCACTGTGATGTTGCCTGGGGGCTGGAGCGCAGACTCACAGAGTTGTAGAGTCGGGGGGGCCAGAGGAAGGCGGAGGGCAGCAGGCGAGAGAACCGTAGCAGCAGACTGAGGGAGCGGCCCACGTCCCCACCCATCAGCAGGAAGATGGTGGAGGAGAACCAGTCATGTCCTGGATAAACTCCCCGCAGATAACCTGACAGGGTCAAGGAATGGCCACTGCAACTCCCTACTGTCATCATGACTTTCATAATGTGCAATATGTACCGAAAACTGCATGGGTCACTGAAAGAGCTGAAACTAAACATGGAGAAATGGAGTTTAGTCACTATGCAGCTCCCTACTGGAACAAACTGCCCATCAGTATCAGACCTGCTCAAAATGGCACTATTCTCCTTTTCCCTCTTTTAAATATCTGCACATTTAATTTTCATTTATTGATTTACTGTGAACTTTTATTTCTTCTATTATTTTATTTTATTCTATTCCTGTAAAGCACACTAAACGACTGTGTAAGATAATGATATAAATAAACTACTAAAATCTCTTCATTGGCAAGGAAGAGAACAAAATGTAATCAAAATAGAGGTGGGCATAGATTAATTTTTTTAACGCCGTTAATCTCATTGGTATCTTGGCGTTAACGGCAATAACCCCCCCCCAACAGAGAGACCGAGACAGGTTTAAAACGTGCGTGAACCGGACAAGTCACTGCGTGATCCGGGGGGGGGGGGGGATTTAACTGCGATATTTTTTTTATCGCGCGATAAGAATCTCGCACCATTAACGGCCCAGCACAAAATCAAAATAAACATTTTTAGGATGATAAACCCTAAAACATGCATATTTAACACATCCATGTGTTATTATACATATACACAATCATACATGTGCATTCTCTATCCACCAGCATAAAAGCATTCAATCTGACCAAAAGCTCAGTTCTGTGGTTTATGTGTGTGGATGTGAAGGCATGCTTTTGGATCCCTATCCTGCTGGAAGATCTAAGCATATCCCCTGTCTGAGTCTTTTTTGGCAGCGGTAACCAGATTTTCATTTCAAATCTCTTGGTACATGATGCAATCTTTTGCTTACAAGCTTCCTTTATTCCTTCAGTTGTGCCAAAAGCCCTTTTTTGACTATAAAACACAGCCCCTCTCAAAGTTCCAACAACATCTAGAAAACACAAGGTGCTTTTACTTTTAGATGAAAGACAATTCTTAGATATTTAAATATTTTCTCATATTTTCATTGTAAGATAATGCGGTAATTAAACACAGACACTGAGGGTCAATAACACAGGTCAACAAAAAAACGCAATCATCAGAAACCACAACTTTTCTAAATCATTCACATCAACTTTTTGAATTATGAGTAATATTAGATTTGCAATAGACTTGCATACAATTATTTTATTAAACTGCAGCACCAAAGTTACTGTATCAATATTTTCAGTGTGAAGTCAGACAGGCCACACTGTGGCATAGATATAATGATCAGAGTCAGTCAGACACCACTGTTTCTTCAAAAACACTCAGCATATGATTATTATATGATCATTATACCAACTATCATGCAGTATAGAACTAGCTTCATCACAAACACTGTATGTGCAGGAAAAACTAAACACAGATCTGAAATTTTGACCTGTTATGGAGCTGACTGCAGATGAATGCACCAGTAGTGTGAAAAACAGACACACTTCTATTGAGATGTAAAAAAGTAATACGGTCAGATGAGTCATGTTTCATCATATTCTCCCCAGTGGACAAGTGTGTGTGTGGGAGAGGTGTTACAGGCCTAAATGTTTGACCCCTACAGTGAGGAGGTCCGGTGGATCTGACATTTTGTGGCTTTGTTTGGCTCCACTTGTTCCTTGGAGAAGAAAATGACAATTGTGACACTTTTGATGATAAACTAAGATCAAAAACCATGATAACTCCATCTAGGACCCACTGAATGGTTTGATAAATAGTAAAATAACTGCTTTCCCAGTAAACAGATCTCAGTCTAGCTGAAATCCTATTAGTGATTTTGGATTGATGTTTTAGACTTTAGCTCAGAATCAAGACACCAACTGTAGTAATAAGTATGGCTACATTTTTCTGCAAAGGAGGAACGGTGCTCCGCAGGCCTAAAAAGGTACCTTATGTTGATGTATTTGTAACCTGCTATCACTGCAAAATAAAAAAAAACTTTTTTTGCTGAAAAGGGGTTTTCCACACCTGGGACTTCCTAGTAAAACCAAATGATTACAGCTTTAAAAAGCACTTTCAGTGTGAAGTGTTAAATTGTAATATTAATGTTTTAATTAGGATTCTTTCACACCGTTTGGTTACTATATTGCAACATGCTTTCTGTGACAGATGCTTATGTTCTTTTCAATTGTTGGGACTTCTTTTTCTACCAATCACAGAAAAAGACATCATTGCAAAGACAGAAAGAATGTAATTACAAAGGGTGATTAGATCTCACCTATTATTGACTGTCTGTCAATTGGAATCATTTAGGATCCTTTCAAATGTAAAAGAACAATGTATGTTCTGTTCCCAGTCGCCACCCAGCATAATTCTTAAGTTGAGCACTGTAGTGAATTACTGTCCGTGGTCTGTAGTGCTGGAGCAAAAAGGATACAGAGTTCAGACTGAAGCGTGATGCGCTGCTGGGAGAGGAACTCCTGACAGTGTTTGATGAGAAGGCACAGATCTTGCTCTGAATCCTCCCTCAGTATCTTCAATAACAAACCATACCTATAAAAACACACAAAGAGAGGAGTCTCCTATCTGCCCAAGGCAACTCCGTTTGTTTAGCACAGCCATGCAGTATCAGGAAAACACGCTTAAAACATGCATCACATCCCAGTATCACTTAAATAAGTGGCAGCACAAACAAAAACATGTTTGCATACTGAAAAAAATAAGAGACTTATTTTTAAATCAGCGTCTCTATGAGTGACAACTATTCCAGTCCAGTGTCTGTTGAATTCCTACACAAACACCTCATTCTGCTTTATGAGGAACTGATTAGTGATCAGCTGAATCACATCTTATTTAATGAGGAATTGCTGTAATCGACACTTTGGATGGTAAAATACTACTAGACGTTCCTAAAAGGTCATTATTGCCATTTAGTTTAAGAGAGAACGAGAGATTTGTTTTCTTTGAATTATTCAGGTTCTGTAAAAGCTGCATCATTCTCTTATTCTGATGTTTTGTCATGTTCCTTTATAATGATGCTTTAAAGAACATTTTATTTGGAAAAAAGGAGAAATATTGCCAGCAGTTCTTAAAAACAAAGGCAAAGCTGTTCAGTTCAATACTTGCACCTAAAAAAGATAAACCTGAGAAACTGCAGTAAGGTCTTATTTTTTCCAAAGCTGTATGTGTTAGACGAAATGTGTCTCGACTGGTAAACACAGGAAATAGAGGTTAATGGACAGCTACGGCTAGGCACAGTGCACAGGTATGCAGATTGCACAAGACTTTCTAATTGAGTTGTATAAGTTACAATACGTTTAACTGTTGTATTGGATTTACTCAGAAAGGCTCATATTACTGCAGAGGCACATTGGAAAGATTTCTTGATTAAACCACTGGCCGTAGGAGAGTCACACATATATTTTGCCTACACATTAGTGATTATATAAATATAAAGACACACTATGGTAAAAAGTATTGGAACGCTTGACCTTTACACCAATATTGCATTCAAAGCCATAGACTTTAATGTAGAGTTGTTCCCACTTAGTAGCTATAACAGCTTACACTCTTCCTGGAAGGCTTTCCACAAGATTTTGGAGTTTCTGTGGGAATTTGTGCCCATTCATTCTGTAGGGCACTGGTGTCATCCAAAATATCTTGGTCTGCTGAAGCATTAAGATTGCCATTTACTGGGAGTAAAGGGCCATCTGAATACACTAAGAGGTGCGCCCAAACACTTTTGTCCATATATTGTATGTGTTTCTTTTGAAATCAAGGGAACTAATATGGTGTTTCCCCTTTTCCTGCAGTAACATCCCATACTGAGTTAGAAAGGTTTTACACTAGACATTGGAGTATTTGATTGTATGCAGCTATGACAGCACTTGTGATGCCATGTACTAAAGTTGAGTGATACATTTGGGATCAACACCACCACTTCAGCTTATCCCAAAAGTATAGGTTGGAGCTTCAGAGAACGCAGTTCCACTACCTTATACTGGGAAGTTTTTATTTATACATTGGTTTGTGACAGTAGGCTCGAGTGCAGCTGTGCCTGAGCATCAATTCCATTGCATGTGCTTTTTAAAAGACAGATATACAAGCAGTGTGTGCAAAATTGGACTTGATGTCAGCAACGACTGCATCTTACATGAGCTTTACTAATTAGAGGGGGTGTCTGGATACTTTTGGATAGAGTTTCTGGTTTTGACTGAATGCGTAAAGTACAAAGAACGCAGGGCCTCAAGCAGCTGTAATTAAATCTCATAAAAATAGCAACCAGAGCTCCATACAGAAATATAAACAAAGAAAGATTATACATTTTTACATGTACGTGTATGTTGGGCAAGTTATCATTCTGTATGTTGTCTAGTAAAACAAATCATTAAATCAACCAATTAGATACTGTTACGGTTGGTGGCCGTTAGAGGCCACTGTTTTTCTGTTTTTCTGTTCTGTTTGGTTAGGGCTTTTATTTTGAAGTTTGTTTAGGTTCTGTTGTCAGCTGTGTCTGTTTTGTGTTTG
>JBBPDC010197838.1:0-14407 GCA_037974485.1 Hemigrammopetersius urotaenia
CACACACACACACACACACACACACACACACACACACACACACACACACACACACACACACACACAAACACACAAAAGGACATCCTAACTGGATCTGAATCAAAGCCGGAAACATTCCCCCCTTCTTCATAACGCATTGCGGATGAAATATGTTGCGGTTGACAGTTGACCCTGGCTTTTGAAAAATGGGCAACAATTCATCCTGTTAATATTGAATGAGCCTGGATTCATATTTCTTTCATGAATTTTATCATTTATGGTTAGCGGGGCCTTCTTTCGCCGCACAACCAACTCAATTACACACACACACACACACACACACACTGGAAGATGAGGATTCCCTTCCTTTTTGACTCATAGGGCAATTACTGTTTTACTGCTCATCAAAGGGTTTGGTAAGGAACCTGCCACAGGACAGTCGTGGTGGAGTTAATAATAATGTTTTTACAAGAATAATACTGGTGAAAAACATTACATATCACAGATTCAAATGTGCACACTAGACACACAATTAGTGGTTACAACTATAACATTCTCTCTGCCTTTTTTGGCTCTTTGTCATATTCTGTCTATGTTGTTGTCTACATTCTCCATGTGTATGTTCCATGTGAGTCTATTGTTTTGTTCTTAGCACCGCTTTAGTCCCGCCCCCTCGCTCACCTGTGTCTGGTTCCTCTCTCCTCCACAGCTCAGTTGTTCCTTGTTTGTTTAGTTAGTTTAAATAGCCCCTGTTTTCTGTCTGGTTCAATTGGTTCTTAACATTTTTACTCTGCTATATTTGCTTTATGTTTTTGTCTTCCTTGTGTTTATGCATTTTACTCCCAAGTCTCGTTTGCCCTGTTTCGTTAGTTAGTCCCAGTGTTCTCTTAGTTTCTCGCTTAGTCTCCTGGTTCTCATTCCTTTCTTACTAAACTCCTGTTGGCAATGACATCCGTCTTCATGCTCAACATCTATATGTGACACACAGTCATTTTAACCTTTTAGCAACTTTTCACAAACACCTGCCCAATAAATGTCTGGAAATATCAGTTCAGTTGGAGTTGACTGGATTCAGTGACAGAAACTTATGACAGAAACTTGTTCATGGAAACATCTCAGGTTTGTCTACAAAAATTAACCATCATGGGACAGCTATTTTGTAAATACTGATTTTTAAAAAAATATTTATAATATAATTTTTAATGTCTTTCATTTAATTATTGAACATGATGCACACATGAGAATGGTGGAACAAAAACAATGAAAAACACAAATTAAATATGTTATCTATCTATCTATCTATCTATCTATCTATCTATCTATCTATCTATCTATCTATCTATGTATCTATCTATCTATCTATCTATCTATCTATCTATCTATCTATCTATCTATCTATCTATCTATCTATCTATCTATCTAATAATATGTATATACCATATGTGGTATGTATATATTATTTTTATGTTGAGAATATCCCAAGAATATTTGATTTTAACCAAAAAATAGATACTTATTTTACTAAATGTACTTAATAAGAACAAACAGAAACACTCCTGAAAATCAGCTTTCATAAGACTGTAGTCTTTTATGACAGCTGATATAAACCTTTTTTTTTGTGACAAATATCACTTCTCATGAACTCACATTTTGCCCCAAATGTGAGAGAGTGATGAATGTCCATTTTATAAACATCTACGAAGGCTTATGTAGAGATGAACAGGACACTACAGTAAAGAGTCACTGAAAAAATGGACTTGCTGGTGACAAGTAACGTTACCTTTAAAATGGGCTCTTTTTAAAATTAAAACTACACAGATTGTTACTTTATTTAAAAAGTAACATAGCATAGATAGATAGATAGACTGACTAGGCTGTCTAGAAGTGAGCAAACACACTTTGCGTTTTCTCTGCAGAAACGCAGTCTAGTTGGTTCTAGTATTCCAAAATGATACAACAGGTTAAACACCGTAATTTACACTTGGAGAAAACCCTGAGACCTTCATAGTTGCTGAAATAAACACGTTTGCAATAATTTTAACTTTTCTTCTCACAGGCTGCGCTTTCAGTGTGGGAATATGGAAAACAACACTGATGAGTAGGCATTAACAGAAAAGCTAACCCAACTCAATTTCAGAGGGTGACACGTGTTCCTTGGTTTAACCAATTATTATAGTCCCTTCAAAAAAAAGGCTGGTACCGTTGGTGCAAAGAGAATCTATACAAAAGACCACAACAAGATGAGAGACAGACACACATCAAATGTGTGTAAATACTTCGTTCTAGACACACAAACAGCACAGTGACCTGCACAACCTGCACGTCGGTGTTAAAGTACATTAACAGCACCGACGTTCTGCATGGCATCTGAAACGGCATCTACTAGCTAACATGGCTAACGCTAGCACTGCAGAGAGTAATCCAGTCCAGAGGACGCTGAGTGCCACTGTAGCTTAAGCTGTTCCCACTTTCTGTTGTACACTTAAATTTACCAGAAAAAAAAAACAGAAAAAAGTTTTGTTTTGTTTTGTTTTGTTTAATTGTCATGTTGACTGTTAATGTTACAGAGAACTTTAATAAAAGTTGTTCAGTGTTGGCCAGCTGAGTTACTCCACTGCGTGTGTGTGATGTCATCAAATGATTAGTCAACTCAACTGTGTTTTCGGATAAGTCGATCTGAAAAAATCTGAAGCCGTTAATTCCTGGTGAGTGTATCCAGGACCAATGGAGCAATCAGAACTCACAAATGACATTACACACAGCTCTGCTGGATAAATGAATACAGCAGTGAAAGCATTTCTGGAAAAAAAATTATTTCTATGCAAACCTATAGATCATAGGATTATGAAATGTTTAATCAGTCCAGACTTTTTGCTGCATCGTAAGAATCAGCCTCAGCGCTGCAGTCCCGGCCTCCAGCCGATCTGTGTGTGGTGAACTGGAAAGCATTAATGAATGCTCGGTGTCTTCGGCGCTCTCGTCAGACTGCAGAGAGAGAGAGGCTGAGTCAAGCGTGTGGTAATGTGCCCTCCGTCTCTCATCACATGCTTCACAGTGGGGTGTGTGCCTCGCTCGCCGGAGCGGCCCTGTCTGGCAGGACCTGTATTGTTGTAGTCGGGTTTTCTGAAGCAGTCATTACTTGCTAAGAGAGATTGGACGTCTGTTGCAGATGATTTTCAGGGACTGTGGGAAGAGTAAGGATAGCTTGTGTGTGTGTGTATGTGTGTGTGCGTGTGTGTGTGTGTGTGTGTGTGTGCATGTGTGCGAGTGTGTGTTTGCAGAGAGACTGGAAGGCAGTACCTCTCCTCTTTTCTGTTTGTTTATTTAAAGCTCAATCCACTCCAGGCTGACTGTCAGAGCCAAAAGCACACACACACACACACACACACACACACACACACACACACACGCACCTCAGACCTCAGACCCTGATTTTTAAACAGAGGATTATAAAGGATGTGCCATTTCTAATTCTCAAATTCTAGCCTGAGAGCAATTGTGGACTGTTAGTCAATCACCTTATGCTTATACAATTATAGAACTAAGTCCATCTATAAGGTGCAGTCTAAGACAATGTACACACAGACAGTGGAGTTCTGACGAATTATGTTACCCTTGAAGCTTATAGACTGTATACAGTCAGTTTAGCACTGATAACACAGGTCAACAATGTTTTTGTTTCAATATTTTGATAGGCGCACACTATGGCATAGATATAATAAACAGTGTCAGTCAGTGACCACTGTTTCTTCAAAAACGCTGATGATTATTATATAGTATTTATACCAACTATCATGCAAAAAACTTGCTTTATCACAAAAACTATACATGCAGGAAAAACTAAACACAGATTTGAAATCAGTATGAAAAACACTAAAAAACCGACATTAACTTATCTCTGATGACTTTGACCTGTTGACCTGTGTAATGATGAAAAATAGGTAAATAATATGCATAATACAAGAAAAATATTAAACGAGAAGGGTCTATATAGAGAGAGAGATCTTTATAGGCACATATAGCAGGTTTATACAGTCAGGATCCCCTGAGAAATTCTACCATGAAACAGGGAGTTGTGATTCTGCTACTCTGTGGAAAAATGTATACAGCTGCCAGAGTCCTGGGACTGCACAGACTGTGGAACTGCACATGTGCAGAAGGGCCTGGGAGCACATCTCGATGGGTGGGATGCAGATTTCTTCTGAGAACCCGACAAATTGTTTGCTGAACCTCCCGCGGCAATACAGTAACTGCAGATATCCTCATTTTTTTGCTTTTGTGACACCCAAGCCTCGTCCGTCACAACCCTTATCCTCATGTTGGGCTGCTAAGCAGCGTACCTTTTCATATTAAATTATTAAGAAAAATATAATTTATTTCAAAAATTATAATTCATAAATAATTCATAAAATTTATATAATTCATAAATATAAATTCAGCTACATTATCATATAAAAAATAACTACAGTACTGTGGACGGAAATACAAAGAAAGAGCATCTTGGGATGGTGAAATACTGTTGTAATCAGAGGCGAGAGGTTTGAAAATAGCCAATCAAAGAATGCTATTTACTGTAGCTACTGTAGCTGCAGTGCAGAATTCCCCTGTGGGGTGTCTCAGGTGTACTTGTGTTTTTCGTTTTGTTCTTATTAAAGCTCTGTATTTTTATTACTGTAAATTAAATGTATTTACTGCAGTATTTACTTGCTTATACCAAAGTAAACACGCTGCATGAATTACAGTCCAGTCCAGGGGTACGGTATTTACATTCTAGCTCTGCGGGAGTTCAGTGTAAACTGTACAGTATGGATACAGGTTTACCTTTACATTTTCTTTAAGGGTAATGTATTAAGCTGAGTTTAAAATTAAATAAAAATGTGTTGGGAGCATATTTGTGGATATTTTTAGAGTTTATACTATAATAAGAGCCATTGTTATTTTTTGTACCACGTCACAGCATAACATTTTTTCACTATATGTGGGTGCTCTTGAAATGTAACCCGTGGGTTATAAGGGGGTGTACTGTATATTACAAGCAACATTGCACAATTTAAGACATACATGCATGGCCTGACATTGAATAATACCAACATGTCATTGTTTCTGTGTGTGTGTGTGTGTGTGTGTGTGTGTGTGTGTGTTCAGGCGTGTGTGATCATGCCTCAAATTACCACCCGTAAGCACTCGGAAGCACCGGGGCACTCGCTGTTAATGTGATACGATCTTTGTTCATTACTACAAGAAAAGCAGTTTGTTTTTTCCATCAAAGCATCTCTTGTTTCAAAGACAGGGAATGATGCTAATGTGAGTTCTTTCTCCCTCACTGCCTGTTCTGTGTGTAACCCTGACAACTGTAGAGCTGCTGTTTATCTCCATATGTTACACTCAGACTCTATTACAGGCTGGACGGTGTCATAAAGGCATGTCGGGACTAAGAAACCCTCCGAGACCCGTCCGCCTGACCCCGCACTAATTGATGGTGAATCAGCATAGGACTCTCGCCTCTTACATCACAGATGTGGGAAAAGAGCACTGACGAACATGGTCCGCAGAAAGGTCACACCAACACTTTATTTCAGCTCTCCGCCGTCTACATACTGCATACTCTCACCTCGCCTAAACACCTTGGCAATGGCATTATTCAAAGGGAAATTTCACCATGTTTAAAAAAATTCAATCTTTGAACTGTAAATGGATGTGGAACTTTACATCTCTTTCAATGTGTTTTTTTATTATTACTTCTCTTAGTGTGATTGCATCAACCTCTTTGTATAAATGTTTGGGGGTACACTTGTTAATGGTCTCTCAAATTCCAGTTTCTTTCCAGTAGAAAATGAATGGAAATACTGGCTTAGTGATTTGTGGGGAGATCTTTGAACCAGACAGCTGGGGATCAAGTCTGGTCAGAAGTTTGGGTACAGCCCATTAAAGGACAGTGGCTAAACAGTGGTCACACCACTTCCAGTTTCTTTCCAATTTGAATGAATGTGAATGCCGGCTTAGTGATTGGTGGGCTCTCCTTTCAGCTTGAGATCTGAGGAGGTGGAGTCTACTCTTCTTGTGCAAAAGTCTGGGTACAACCCTTTTGATGGTGTTACTAAGCATTTGTCACTCAAATTCCAATTCTTACCACTTGCTTTCAGCATTAAGCACCATTAACCTTCTAACTACAGTCCTCAACTAAAAAAGGCAAAAATTGGCCTCCAAATTTGTCTTTGTTGGTTGACCACATTTGGGAACAAAGTGAATTTTAGTACATTTGTAGTTTTTTTCAATTCTAACTCTAATTTTGGCCCAATCCAAACAAGACACTTCACAGTAACCAGCTTTGTTAACAATTTTAACATCTGCAGAGTACCTTTAGGGTTTTTTTCAAAGAAAAAGCAGGATGTAATGAAGTGGGACCAAGACCTTGTTAGTGAGTGCCCTGTTTCTGCTTGTCTTCTCAGCCGTTTATTTTTGAGAGCTCTTCATGTCATAGCCAGAGCCCCAGATATGTAATGTACATAACAGGCGAGGTAAAAAATGGAGTGCTCCATTAGATCTGTGGGTCTGTAAGCTGATAGCACTCATCTTCTCCACTGGCCATGGAGTAATTTATCTCTATAAAGCCCTCTGCATTACTTTGACCTCTGCCTGGGTGTTTTATTCTGCTCTTGCCACCGGAATGCATTGCCTTTACTCTCTTTGATCCTGGGACCGTCGCCAGTGTTGACCGCCACTGTACCATAACAGAGGCACAGCCTCGAAACCTGTGGAGTCTTCTTTACATGCATACTGTCTTTAAAAGTATTTTGGCCAGTTAATTTCCATTTTCCTTCAACCCCATGTTATTAGCTTTACAAAGTAGCTATGGTGCTAATGTAGCTCACAAGCTTATCAGCAATTAACATAGTGCTAACGACATGCTTTATATATCAGGATTTATGTTTCTAGATTTATTATTTTATTGCTTATGTTGTTTCTGACACTGTATGACACTCTATTAAAGGGCCTTACAATTTTGCATTTCTCCCAACCCTAAATGCAGTCAAATGTTTGTTTTCTGAAGTTTTACATTGCAGTTATGATGCTATAATGTAGCTGACAAGCCTAATGGCAATTAGCATAGTGCTAACTGCATGCCTCACTCATTCATGATTCAGGATTCATGATTCTTAAATTCTTTATTTGCCACATACACAGTTGTGTACAAATGTGTGCAACATATGGTGAAATGAGCCCTGGAAATGTAAATTAGACTGTGCAATGGAGTTACTTTGTGCAATAAAGTAAATCATACGTCAACAGGCATTGAGCTGTAGTCTCTGTCAAACTTGCTTTGCAGTTTCTGACACTGCACGACACTCTAGTATCTCCAGACATGTACTGAAGTATGACACTACAGTATATCTAAAACAGTAGTAGAATTCATCTTAAAGCCTGAATTTGGTCGATACTTTTGTAATTTCGCATATAACAATGCCAGAAACCACATGATTAAGTCAATAGGGATGGGGAATTGTTGTGTTGCATTATGGGATCATTCTATAATATTGGCAGGGTTACATGTGACTGCTAAAGCTTGATATTATTTACATTTACGGCATTAAGCAGACACTTTTTGTCCAAAGCGACTTCCATTCCCTAACTACAGGGGACAGTCTCCCTGGAGCACCTTGGGGTTAAGGGTCTTGCTCAGGGACCCAGTGGTGGTGCTGAAGGTAGGATTCGAACCTGTGACCTCTTGGTCTAGAGGCAAGTATCCTACCCACTGAGCTACCTCCACCCTATTATTGTTTTATTGTGTTTCTTGAGATCAGCTGTGTTAAAAAGGGAATTAGATGAGTGTCTCTTTACTACAGATGTATGCCAAACAACAGTATATGGATAAAATCAAGCAACATTGATGTTGTGGATCCAAGCAAATGCTCAAACAAAGACTGGTGACATGTGTTACCTCCTACTCTCCTCTAGGGAAATACTCCTCTTTCATTCCCAGACCTTTTTCTAGCTGTGGGTGGATTAGGTTCTTTTGAGTCGGCTTTCTGAGTTAAAGTATCCTGCTGGAAAAGAAAAAACTGGTATTTGACACATCTGTAACACCCAGTGTTTATTTGTCAGTGTGTTTACACATTTTGTGAAACCCAGTGTTTATTATCAGTGTTTACACATCTGTAACACAACCACAGTATTTAGTACTAGTGTTTAGACATCTGTAACACACTCCCAGTCTTTATTATCAGTGTTAACACATCTGTAACACATAGTGTTTAACAACAGTATATTTGCACATCTGTAAACACACACAATGTTTATTCTCATATTTATACCTCTGAAACACAGCCACAGTGTTTATTATCAGTATTCACGCATCTGTAACACACTTTTAGTGTGTATTATCATTGTTTACACATCTGTAACACACTCTCAGTTTATTATCAGTGTTTACACATCTGTAACACACTTTCAGTGTGTATGATCAGCATTTACACATCTGTAACTCACAGTGTTTATTATGAGAGTTTGCACATCTGTAACACACCCCCAGTCTTTATTATTGGTGTTTACACATCTGTAACACAGTGTTTACTATCAGTGTGTTTACATTTCTGTGGAACTGGTGATTTTACCTGATGGAGAACGGCATCCATTTTCTGCTGGTCCTGTTACTAAAGTGGCATTTGGCAGATGTGCTTATCCAGAGCGACTTACAATCATTAGTTACAGTGACAGTCCCCCTGGAGACATTGAAGATTAAGTGTCTTGCTCAAGGACACAGTTGTAGAAAGTGAGGGTTCGTTGCTGCTTAACTGACTTAATAAGTAAGGGGAAAGATCTGCTGCAAACCTTTCCACCCAACAAAAAATTCAATAACTGCTAAATTTTCTCACATCTTTTCACATGACATCAATAATAACAACTGTTATTGATCCCACCAGATTGGGATCAATAACAGTACTGATATTGGTGCAGTCCTAACCATACCTGCCACAAGTGTTTTGGTGTAAGCTTCCGTTACTTGTTAGCTACATTAGCCTCCAGAAGAAGCAAATCCTAGATGCTAAACATGTCTTGGCTGCTGATTGAGTACATTAGGGTTCATTTGATTTTTTGTTGGTTTTTTTTTTTATGTCAGCATCGACTATCAGCCATGACTTCTCCAGCTATAAAAATATAACTCAGCATACACCCCTGGAGCATCTTCACTTCAACCCAAAATTTATTTAATGGGTGAACAAAACAGCAGTCGGCAGGTTGACAACCCTGCCTTAGCGAGCCCCGGCGTTCGGTGCATGGAGTTCGCTGAAGCAGAGCCGAGCGCAGGTCTGTACTCTGCATAAACAAATTCTATTTCGGTCAGTGAATGACAAGACCTTTTTAAATTCAGCTGGAGTGGGTGTTAAGAAGGCTGCTCTCTGCTTCTGTTTCACCTCTGCAACGGCCTAACGAGCCGAAAGTGCTCCACGGGTTCGGCAGAAGCAAAAAGCAGCTCTTTTGGACAGAGGGCTGCAAACACTCACTGAGGTTTGTACGAGTGAACATTTGTGTGTTTGACAAGCATTGCAAAATTTTATCATGCCCCTATAAAGAATAGAATGAACCGACACCCACTGTATTCACATTCCGCTCCAATACAAAAATGATCGGAGGTTTGCGATAGTTGGATAAAGATCATCACTGTGTAATCATTGCTTTTTATTTATGTATTTTTTTGAACATCATATAAAAACAGCCAGTTGAATATTTCATGTTCATATCAATAGAAATAGTCCAAAAGAGAACCCTTTGGAGAAACAAAGGTATATTCCAATATGCAAAACTGCTTAATTTGATTTTGAAGCGTTTCTGTGAAAATTTGTGCCCATTCATTCTGTAGAGAATTTATGTGGTCAGACACTGATGTTGGATGAGAAGACCAAGAAAACAGCTGTGTCCCAATACTTTTGTCCCTGTAGTGTACTTGTCCCAATACTTTTGTCCCCATCAACACCTCCCAAACTTATTCAGGTTTTCATTAAGATGGATCAGACTTGTGCTTGTGGTTTAGGACACTGTGTGACTTACTGTGACCTATAATAATGTATAGAGCTTCATGCAAGCAATATTAAACTTGTAGGTCGAGGAGGGTTCCCATTATCCCCCACTTTCAGTATCCCTGTCTGCAGTATAAGGATATTAATATTTTAATGGATTGAGAGCAGATGTCAGAGCAAGAGAAGACCAGTCAGGAGTGCTGATATAGAGTTTATTTGACAGTCAGGATGCAGGTCGGTCTCACAAATCCATTTTCAAGCTAAATGATAAAACCTGAAAGAAAATCAATACACTGTAGACACCAAAGTCTATAAATGTGCAGTTGAAAAAAAAAAAAGGTTTTCAGTCCAAACGCCAAGCCAAATATTATCTAGCATTAAGTTGTTCAGTGCACTCCTGAACATGCCTCGGTTGCCCTTTACACTGTCTGGACATTGTATGACAATGAACTAATAGAAACAGACCACAAACATGAAAAGCTTGTTACATTAAAAATGATTTTATATAACATCAGTTATATTTCAGCTGTTGATTACACAGGTCAACAGGTCAAAATCATCAGAGAAACAGGTCAAAATCGGTTTCTGTGGGTTTTGTAGTGTTTTTCATGCTCATTTCAAATCTGTGTTTAGTTTTTCCCCACACATACAGTTTTTGTGATGGAGCTAGTTCTAGTTATGCATGATAGTTGGTATAATTATCATATAATGATCATATGCTAAGCTTTTTTAAAGAAAATGTGGTAGCTGTCTGACACTGATCTATATATCTATGCCACAGTGTGCGCCCTGAAACAGTTACTTGATTGGTGCCTGTGGTTTAATAAAAACCACATGCAAGTCTAATGCAAATCTAATATTAGTCATAATTCAAAAAGTTGATGTAACTGAGATCAGATCTGAAATCAGCATATTTAAAAAGATGCCCATTTAAAGTATATGCATTTGCATATTTAAAACAAAAAATAAAATTTTTGAACGACGTTATAGGGTTTATCTTATTGACTTGTTAACATTATAATATCAAATCGTTTTATTATTACAGTTTAAGGGTACGGCTCATTAGAAAATATAACACAATATAACATACATATACATGCTATGTAATTCGTCTGAAGGAATTATGAGCAAAAGAATTCTTGCTTCTAAACACATTAAATCAAATGCTCTAAACCAGATCAGTGTGTAAAGGTCATGGTTACCTTCCTGCATAGTTGAATAGCAAAGTCATTTGAAGTGGTTTGCTATTAAATGAGCCAAGAAATTCGATCAAATTGTCTGAATTGTTCCCAGCGGTGACGGTAGGAACCAGACGTCTGCTTCTGAAAAAGTGCCTGACAGGATGTTATTACATGAAATGGCAACTAATACACTGCCCCCACCCCCCCAGTATAACCCCCCACTGTACGCCTGGTTTCTCAACAACGAACCATTTAAAGCTCCATGGGAGACTTTCAGTATGTGAAAAGCCAGAGGAATTCCTACTTAAATTCTTCCGAAATCTCTGGCTGTGATTTGTGAGACCCGTAACCCTGGGATGAAGCGACGGCACTCAGCTTCCATCGCTCTTGGAGGGGGAAATTACCACTGACTGCACAAATGGAGTTAGTATTCAAGACTGTGTGCCACATGAAGGAGGGAGGAGGCGTGTTTGTGTGAGTAATTGGTTGGAGCCGGAGTTATTCAGAACCGAAAAATAGACTGAAAGAAACAGTATTTTTTTTTTTTTTTTACTCGAGGGCAGAATTTTAAACCTCTTCTTATCTGAAGCCATCCAGGCAATCAAGAGACTATTTTTTGTCTTTTTGCTGCATCTCAAGCATCAGAAATTGGGAAACAAAATCCCCATGAAGTTTCTAATGGCGTTTGGCCTAATGCAGGGGGAGCCCGTCCATGAAATCTCAGTAAATTGTTGGGCACGGAGGCAGATGAACTGGAGCCTGACTCTGACTTGGATTAATGCTACAAAAGTAGGAATAATTGTGTTTCTGACCCGAAGGCTTTGTTGTGTTTTTTTTTTTCTTTCCAGACATATCTTGTTTGGCTCCATTTTATTTATTTATTTTCTCTTCTTGATTCTCAAAGGCACGCGTCCTTTCAAATGCTTAACCCTCAATTTGGCACAGAGTGACACTGGAAGACCCCAAACACCTCATTCTTGTCGCACAAACATTTTATTCAGAGATGCCAGGCACAGGAAGCGGCTTCAAATGGCCCCTCGTCTTGCCGAGGTCCTACGAACGCACTTCTTTTCATGCACCCATCAGCGGGGACCATTATTATCACTATCCTTCTTCAAAGCTGCTCTGCAAAGCTAAAACAACCATTTAAAAATGGATACTGCAAAGAGTGAGGCTGTATAACAGTTTAATGGGGCTGGTCTTCGATGCTAAGTGCAGTGGAGTTTTTATCTGCGCTTTTATCTCCAGATACACTCAGTCTGACATACAAATGCACTTGAAAATGGTTTCCTGAGCTAATTGACTTCACTGTAATGTGGCCAATGTGCTTGTATGACTTCGCTTCATTGCCAGGTTGCAGCGAATAAAACGGTCTAACCCCACTTCACTGGGTAAACAAAATCATCAATGAGCCACATGAGGACGAATAAACAAACAGCAGGTAAATTCAGATAAATTAGGCTGATTTTCTGAGTCATAGATAATAACGCTCATGATAAATCAAATCAATAAAGTACAGATGAGTTGCTGTTTCTCATTCTCTTCTCTTTAACTTAATTTCAGTTATTTGAAAACTATTTTGCACGCTCTTGTGGGTTGACTCAGGGGAACATTTCACTAGATGTTGTACTTGTGTTCTAACTATGAATTATGAATAACTATAACTATGAATAACTATGAACTAACTATGAATGTCACTAATAAAAAATCTTGAACTTGATCTTGATTTTGGGTTTTATCGCGATCTGACATTGCCATTGCCAAAATTGGCACTGCTGTCTATATAGGGTCATCGCAGACACACTAGAAACACTATGGTCTATGTTGTGATGTAGGTGACAATTAGTTTTACATTTTTTTGTTTCCCATTTTTTTTCACCTAACGTAATTAATATAATTTAATTCCATATTCCGCCCACACATAAGGCTCGCATATCTTTTCAAAATGCTGCTGATTTAATGATAACTGTTCAACACACTTGCAGGAGAATACAACTGCTGATTCTGCAATGTTAATATTATGCTGGTGAGCATGACAGAGATTCATGAGACAGAACCCTGGTGGAGTACCTAATTTTAAATCTAGGATGTATTTGCTGGTGGACTATAAAGCAGAGATGTAACGTGGGGAGAGCTACTGGTCCTGAAAACATTTAGGCAATTGTCAGAACATTTTAATAAACCTCTCAATGCCCTTCACCTTTAAATGAGCACCGGGGAAATGAGCTCGGGAGGGAGCAGGTCTGAGACAGATCGTTGAGAGGTCTGTACTTTAGATTCTGCTTTGAAATATTTTACTTTACCCAGCCAGACGTTCTTTGGTCTGAGAACGTCTGATAAATGTCTTATAGCCCACACACGAATAATAATGGAGATCATTATCACGCGTTGGGTTTTTATGATAGCCGGCGCTGTGATGTTAATATTAAAGCTGTATTTTAGCAGAATCATTTGTACATTCTCCAAGAATCTTTGCAATAATCCAACAAGGAGAACAGTGGGTTTCAGAGTATTGCTGTTATATATATAGCAACATTTTTAATTCTCATCACAATAAAAATAAATTATTTCACCTTATAGTGTGCCATCTTGCTGTCACCTCTCATAGTTACTGCTGCTCTGTCTGTCAGACCACCTAAAGCCACCTGGTGGTCTCTGAAGCGCTAACAGTACTATGCTCAGAGGAAAATTAAAAACCATAGAGAGGAGTTCGTCAAATGTCTCTAAAATCTATTTAATATAGATAAATCTATTTATCTGGCTTTTTTGTGGCCAACCAATTTCGGTTTCAATAGAGCTTCCATAGAGCTTACTGGAAAAGTACACACACACACACACACACACTTATTTATTTACTTGTTTGCTTGTTTATTTATTTATATGTGTCCATCACAGTTGCTCTACAGCTTCCACCCCCAGTGTTAACTACAGGTCATTTTGTGTCTTTAGAGGATGTATGTGTTTGTGTGTGTGTGCACTGATATTTTGTCTGCAAAATGCAAAAGTGTATGTGTGAGCACATGTGTGTGTGTGGAGATGAATTGGAGGGTCACACACTGATGAGTCCCCATGAGATGAGCAACACTGCCCAGGAGTGTGAGTATGTGTGTGTGTGTGTATATGGGTGTGTGTGTGTGTGTGTGTGGGTGGTGGTGGCGTAGTGGGTAGGATACTTGCCTCTAGACCAAGAGGTCATAGGTTCGAATCCTACCTTCAGCACACCACCAATGG
>JBBPDC010197857.1:0-14406 GCA_037974485.1 Hemigrammopetersius urotaenia
AATGAACAAATAAATGGGTTACTCTTACCACAGTAACAGAAACAAATAATTGGGATTAGCATTGCACCTCCTACCATACTCAAAACAGGGGAAGAGAGGAAGAGAGAGCGTAGCCTGCACGATTCTCTCTCTTCTCGAAAATTCAACCAAAAAAATTGTAGTCGACCAATTTTCATATTCGATTACGTTGAATACTTCGAATAATCGCGGCAGCACTATACAAAACAAACGCACTTTGCTTTTAAATGCATCTATACCGGTCCATAAAAAGTTTTATGTGAAAGTGGTCCATGGTGCAAAAATGTTGGGGGCTGCTGCCCTATGCTACTATACACAGAAATGCTTGGTGTAAATACTATATATAAGTAACGCAGTGAACCCACAACAAATGGTGTCATGCATGTAGGTCACGTCACATGCAAGAGGAACCGGAAGCGAAGCGTGTCACATGAAAGCCAAGGTACGGAGGTAGCCACTGCTTCACCCTGCCAGATCATCTCTTCAGGGCTATGGGTACTCCGGTTCCATACCTACTCTGTGTGTAGGTGTGTTTACTCTATTAGGGTGTGTTCTCAAATTAAAGTGCAT
Organism: Hemigrammopetersius urotaenia; assembly: GCA_037974485.1. Classification (NCBI taxonomy): domain Eukaryota; kingdom Metazoa; phylum Chordata; class Actinopteri; order Characiformes; family Alestidae; genus Hemigrammopetersius; species Hemigrammopetersius urotaenia. Next base: position 589 of record JBBPDC010197857.1, read on the forward strand.
GGACTGCCTACTCTCTCATGTTACTCCCACCTGAGGCCAACCCTAATACCTGTCACTCCATGGACCTGTACCACCCTGCCAGCCTCAACCTCAGTCAGCCTTCCATCTCCTTCTGTGGACCACTCAGGAGCTGTAGGGGAACCCATGCAGGGCACGCCATATACTCTGGAGGAGAGACACAGGCACCGTTGTGAAGACCTTTTTGCCTATTGTGCCTCCCCTAAACGCCATTGGGCCTTCTGTCCTCTCCGCCTGGGAAATGGACAGACTAGGTGAATGGGGGGTCTCTCACCTGGCCCATTGGTAATATCATTTACTCAACCCTCCATTTCCCATCTTATAGTTCAGATCATTACTGCAGCATTCATGGATGTGGGTGCAGCTGGGAACTTTATTGATCTGCCCCTTTGAGTGTGGGGTTAGAGGCGTTTTCGCTACCACTATCACCGCTACCCACTCTAACAGAGACCCCACCTGGATGCCTGTTTGTTCCCGCCACTCATCGGCCAGAAGTTCTTCGATGGGGTCATGACTCCGCCCTCTCAGGTCAGCCAGGAGCTCAACAGAAACATTAATCCAGAAGGGGTATTGGTGGCCTGCACTGGCTGAAGATGTTAAGAGGTATGTCCAGGTGTGCGCGATGTGTGCCAGATTAAATATTTCCAGTCAACCTGCTCTGAGGGATTTGCAGCCTCTGGTCCCTCAACAAGCCTGGTCGCACATTGAACTGGATTTTGTCACCAGTCTGCCAGAGTCGGAACACCATACTTACCATTTTCTCCAAGGCTGTGCACCTGGTGGCTTTAGCTGGTCTCCCCACAGCAAAAATCACAACAGAAAAACGGAAATGGTCCGTTTGCATGGGTTACCCAAGGACATCATGTTGGACAGAGGGCCTCAGTTCATAGCGAAGTTCTGGAAGGCTTTCTGCTGTCTTGCAGTCTGTCATCTGGATGCCATCTTCAGACAAACAGTCAGATGGACGAACCAACAATTAGAGCACTTCTTAAGATGCTTTGCTGACTGACAATGCTCCTGCTACCTCATTTGCGTTATCCCACAACCTTCAAATCTCTTCTGCCACTTGATTCATTCCTTTTGAGGTATGCTATGGTTTCCAAGCTCAGAGGTTTGAAACTTAGTAACTGGGGGTTGATCTACCATTGGCCTAACAGAGGGGGTGGAGGCTGAATGTGGTATGATGGTGGGGGAAGGAGAAGGAGAGAGGTGTGATGGAGAGATGTAGTTTGGCTTGACACTGATAGAGGGAGCAGGTGCACTGGGTGCAATAAGAGCTGTGCTGGAGCTGGAGTCTACAAACCGTGCAGTGTCCTGTTGAGGGAGACATGATTGAAATCATCAAAAAGTAGGACAAGAGCCTCTGGGTGCCTTGCCTGGAGTCTCGCGGTTGTAGAGTGAATGACATCATTCACAAGCCATTGTTGCGTTGGCCGGTGGAGGAATGTAAACAACAATGGTGATCACTTCTGAAAAATCTCTTAAAGCAAATAGTATGGGCATAGTCCCACTGCTAACAGTTCAATGTCTGGGCTGCAAACGCATTTCTTAATAACTATTTCACCTGGATGGCACCATCTCTCGTTAACAATGAGGGTGAGTCCTCCCCCCTTGCTTTTTCCACTCTTGCATCGAGTTCTGTCTGCCCACATGAAAAGCCAGCAGAGGCAGAGTCAGGAATACACTCATGCAGCCATGTTTCAGTAAAGCACATCAAACTGAAATTCTCTGTTGTGTCTTACTCGTGCTGTAAGCTCATCCATTTTACTGTCCAGTGATCTGACGTTGTAGGAGGAATGGTTTGTACCATCTCCTTCACTGCTCACAAGACTGTTTCCTATCCTTCGCCGCACACACTTTTGTTCCTCAGTGGCATCCACTTTCTCCTTCATATCTCCAAGAAGATGTCCGAGAGGACTGCACTAAGCTCTGGAGCGTCCTGCCTCAGTGAGATCAGCTGATCACAGCATTAACAGTGTGCGCCAAGCCAAAACAAGACCTGTAAACAAAAGAAGCACAGAAATAATGCTCTCTACACGTATGTTTAGAGAGGTCACAGCTTACTAATACTAAATAAATTGAAATGACTGTTGAAAATAAAGAAAGAAAGTTTAAAAACACTAAAATATGAAGACAAGACACGGAGCAGTCACAACATGCCGCAGCAGGCTCATGTCTGCCCACTCCTTTCACAGTCACAAATATTACAATCTTCTTACTAAAGAAGGTAACATTAGCGATTTGAGATTTGTTGGTTGTTTAACAAATGTGACAACTTGGTGAAAATAAATTAAACATTTATTAACACAATCTATTTGTAAAAAACAAACTAACCAATCAAACCCTTGTGTGTGTGTGTGTGTGTGTGTGTGTGTGTGTGTGTGTGTGTGCCTTTGCTTGAGCACATGTGTGTGCACAAGCCTCTGTGTAAATGAGAGAGAGAGAGCAAGCCAGAGAGAAAGAGCTCCTGTTGTACACGGTGGAAAGAGATACGTTTTTCCATTTCTGCCTTTGTGTGCAGACAGGAAAGGACAATTGGTGTAAGTCTGAATTGTAAAGATGGTGCTTGCTGATGTTCTGTGTGAGTGCTGAAGTAATGCATGGAATGTAATTCTTTTTTCTAGGGACAAAGGTAAAATGGCATTGATTTCTTAACACTGTAGTGAACTACACTGTATGTAAATGCTTTTATCTAGTTCATACTGACTGAGTTTAAAATGTATGTTTTAAACTAAGAATGTCTTTGACTTTATAAAAATAATGATGGTCACTTCATTTAAAAAAATATGGTCCATTTCTACATAAACTTGAGCTTAGATTCTTTAACCACATGTTAAAGAATATGTACATTAACACATTCAGGTTATAGCATTTGTTTCTGATGTCATGCTTTTTTGCACATATACAACATTCAACCTAATGTGATCAGTTATTTTGTAATCATCTATCCATAACATGAGTATTTTATGAAGTTCAGGGAAAATCAGCCTGCACCTTTTCAACTCATTATTGCCTTCATCCAAAACATGCAGTCCCAAATGGATAAACTCACATCACCAGTGAAAGAACATCTTATAGAAGCACAGTGGAAGCAACAGAGGGTAATTTTTTTGACCCACATAGCCATGTGAGTTTTAATCAGAGGATTGAGTATTGCGGTAACAAGCTGTAATTTTTTGCATGCATTACGGCAGGGCCTGCCTTGAGGGTGGCTACAGTGAACTACAGACTGCAACACCCTGGTAATTTATTTATATAGCACTTTTCATAACCAAGTTGTCACAAAGCAGCTTTACAGAGTCCATGTCTGAGCCACTAGTGAGCATGCCAGAGTGGACAGAGGCAAGGAAAAACTCTCTTGGCTGGAGAAGGAAACCTTGGGAGGAACCAAGAGTCAAAAAGAGAATCTCTATGGGGATAACAAACAAAAGAAGAACAAACTTGTTGACTGATTGGCCAACTACGGCTAATAGAGTCAATAAGGGTAGATTTTGTTGGAAGAGTAGCTGTGAGTCACTAGTCTATAACAACTGAACAGTAACAACAATCTCTGCTGGATCTTTAAACTATCATTGGTTTGTAGCGGCTTCTCCCCTCGGTCCGGCGTGCGACATGCTGTGTTCTATTTGTGGAAAGTTTGGCGTCCTTGGAGCGATTATTTATACGCTCTTGATTGTGGACATATGCGTTGAGCAGTGGGGTTGCACATGACTTGCAGTTATGACTGGTACTAGGAGTGTTTAACTCTGTGTGGCCACTGGTGCTTATTTATCCAGTTGGCTTGTGGTACTAAAAACAACTTGGTGAGCCTGTAACACGGCTGCTGTTTTGCCTAAATAAAGTCCTCCTACCACTTTGGTGCGTTCCTTGGTCGCCTCGGCTTTTGGTGTCCAGCACCAGTGTGGAAGCTTTTGGAGCCACGCGGTTGAATTGGTGAGCTGAGATCTGCCCTCAGCCACGTTCGTCATCTTGGCTCTGCACTTTGGAGCTGTGGTTTTAAGCCACAGATTTCGAGTTGAACGGACCGAGCTGAATTAACTATTTTGAATGGTTTTTAATCTCTTAATGTGTATGCAGAGTCTATAGCTTCTTTGTTTTTTTTCCCTTTTCTTTTCTTTGTTGTTGCTGCAGGCAAGCTCTTGACCATACCTATTTGAGTTTGTGATGAGAATGGTGTGTAAAATGTTTGGTTATGTGCTTTCTGTGGGGAGTACCTGCCTTCATCGTGTAATTTTACAACTGTATATTTATATACACTTTTTGTTTTGGGATACCCATCCTATCATTTGTGTTGGAAATTATAGGATGGGTATGATGTAAGCTTTCTTTATCTTTGAGGGTAACTATTACTAGGTTAGGCTGTTTCTTCTGTGGCTGCTTTATTTATGTATTTATGTGTATTACAGGAGTGGAGCTTGCCAGTCCATGGTAGCGCATGGTGGTGGTGTTTTCCAGGCACTGGTTGCAGTGTGGTGGTGTGGGGATCCCTGTGGGTGAGCATGGGTGTATGTGTGCATGTTTGTGTGTGTGAATGTATAGGGTTAAAGGGAACTCCACCCTGCTTATTGAATGTGTTCTTCTCTCTTGTTCTTTGAGGTTTCTTTTATTTACATTTCCCCTCTTGATGTCATGAGCCTTGGCCTGATTTTATAGCACCTGGAATTGCTAGCAACAAGCTTGACTCCTATCTCTAACTCTGAAACCTTCCCCATCAGATACATAACTAACATACAGTCTGCACACACAAAAATCACTAATAATACTGATGGAGAGAAGGACTGAACTGAACATGCCACACTCTGCGCAGAGAAGGTGCTCACCAGACTCCAAACTGAAACTTACCATTTATCGGTTCTGTCATCTCGCAACTGACATTGTAGACCAATGAAAAGAGTTTAATAATTGTCAAAAAGGTCAGGATAACTCTCTGGTATTTTGTAATTAGTGAACAGAACACAAACACACTGAAGAAATGCTGAAATGCTGAGCAGCACCGGAAGCAAAACAGGAAGTGACATTCTACACCGTCTGATTAAACTTTTGAAATGTTGGACTCTTTTTTGCCAGCTCTTTTTGCCTCTGTTGTGTGTAATCCAGGTGCTGTGGAACCGCTACACCCACATATATCTGAGGATCTCACGCCAACTGAAAGACAAGACCTCAGGGAGTTGAATTAACAGTTCCGGGACATTTTCTCCCTGGAGCATGGGGGGAGCACTGGGGGACCCATCCATCACCCAGGTGGGATCATAAGGAAGCAGCCCTATTTCATGCCAGAGGCCTGCCATTTGACTACAGAGGAGGAGGTAAACTGGATGCTCAGGGACTGCATCAGTGAAGAGTCCTCCCCTGGACCAGACCCTCCGGAATGGTATCTAAGACAGACAAGACAGGGTCTATTCGGCTATTCAATGACTTCCATAAGTCCAGTGGATGCCATCACCACCACCATTCACCTGGCCCTCACCCAGGAATAAAATTATTCCTGAAATCCAAGAAATGTAGGTGACCAAGGCCACTTTTTAGGTAGGTTATGTCCTTGATTTACAGTACCAAGGTGTATCACAGCTGCAAAGCAGCAATGGACTTTTGCCTGGAGGCTGTACCTGGGTGCAGGGCTCCGTGTCTTACAGTCTTGGTATATGCAAACCCAAAAAAAACCCAGCAGAATATTTTTGGATTGCTCATCGAAATTGAGACAGTAATCTTTTTTACCCTGATAGATATGTATACATTCTTGCATCTGCATCATCCAGTGTTGACCATAAATAAATACGGTCAAATAAACAATAATGATGAGATATCCCCTCAAACACATTTTACTTATAGACTGCTTTCAGTCATGTTAGGGAAATTTATTTGCTTTGCAAAGGCTAAAAAAGCCCCAATCCCAAATTACAAGCATCATACAGTATATCAAATATATTCATAATGTGAAATGCCAATGTTCTGGTGAAAATTAATCTTTCGCCAAGAAAAACTGCGATTAACCTTATCCTCTTTGACATTCTATTCATGGGAACCCCCCACACACTACCTTTTCAACATGGCTGTGGTATAACTCAACATTTCCATTAGCACTTGTGTGCATATCAAAAGCATTGACTAAAGCCAAATCCATGTAATCTTCCGTACTTATATTTCTAAATCACATTAATGTTCACTTCATTCTGTAGGCTATGTGTGGAATGCTTATGATCATCTGGAGGATATGGTATATTGGTGTGGTGTGTGTCTAAATGAGTGCGCATGCAACATGCGCACGTAAAGTCAATGCATTTTGCTGTAGAAAAAGTACACAGTACATGCCAGCTGTGGTGAATGGCATGAAACCTCTAATTTTGCATTACTTTTGCTTTGATAAATAGGTACAGAGAGCTTCCACTCACTGCCCACTTGGTCAGAAATATCTGCCTTGTACTACCATTAACAGGTCACTATATTAGAAACGTATACTTTGTGCTTCCATGTACTGGCCACTTTATTAGAAACACAGACTTTGTGCTTCCACTCACTTGCCACTTTATTAGAAACAACTGCCTTGTGCTTCCTCTGACTGTTCACTTTATTAGAAACACATGATATTTGGTATATACTTATATGTCTGTGGTGGGTTGGTGGCTCTGCAGTGGAGTTGTAGAACTGATTCTCAGAGCCATATGTTATGGGTTGATTAGGCAGTCTTATCATTTCTTAAATATCCACCACAGGAATTGCCCAGAACCAGACCATGGCTGCTTCCAGGGAACACGGTACTGTCTGGCTAAATTCTAAATACAGCTGTGATACTCTTACATGGCATTTAGTAAGCCCTCTGTATCCTGCCATGACACATTTTTACTTTTTAAATGGATGAACTGCAGCCAACATTTAAGAAATATGCATGATTATATTGAGATCTGGGTTTACATCATGGTATAACTCACTCCAACTTTTATTTTAAGTTTTATTCATTCCTCCTCTAATTAAATTTAGAAGTTCTCGTGATAGGCTATGTTCAAGGCCTATCCACATATCCCTGAGAGTAGCCTTCTCAGTGTCTAGTCTTGCCTGCTCTTGTAATGAGAACACTCGGGAAAAACAATGAACTAAGTGAGAGTGAGAACAAAGACATATTTTTAGTCAAATCCACTGTCCAACAGACAATAAGTCTGTCTTTAACAAATGGATATAACATACTTTAGCATCATCCCCCTCAAAATCCCCCCCTCACTTTACCACCAATTGGTTTAGTGATGTATTTTATAGCCAGTTTTTCACATAAACTAGCATAGTTGTATAACCATATCACTCTCTTCAATTTACTCCCCTGACCGCCCCGCCACACTAAAGTTGAGCCAAGTGTATGATAGACATGAGAGCACCCTGAGACACAAAAGCACCTCCACTCCACCGTCAACAAACTTGAGTGAACATGTGGAGTGCATCCCAGTTTACACGAGGGAGAGCTTTGCAACTGTGCCGCTGAATTGTCACCCAAAACAGTTGGAATCGGGGGCATGCTAACTCCCCCCTAAGGTACCTGGAATTGCTAGCAACAAGCTTGACTCCTATCTCTAACTCTGAAACCTTTCCCATCAGATACGGAACTAACATACAGTCTACACACAAAAAAATCACTAATAATACTGATGGAGAGAAGGACTGAACTGAACATGCCACACTCCAGAGAAGGTGCTCACCAGACTCCAAATTGAAACTTACCATTTATCGGTTCTGTCATCTCGCAACTGTCCTTGCAGACCAATGAAAAGAGTTTCAAAATCTCAAAATCTCCCACAAAACTGCCCACTCAAATAAAAGCTGTCTTGGGAAAAAGCATCACATAGCTCATTAGCCAAGACGTGTTCAGCTTCCAATTTTCACTTTGTGTAGCACTGGAGCTACAAAGCTAGCATTGCTAACAAAAGAAATTCATAGTCATCTAAATCATTTCTGTAAATTCATCACTAAATTAAAAACTTCTAGTAATAACATCTAGCTCTTCGTTAGGGTGGCAGTGATTTGTGGATGTGGTTTAGAACTCAGCATGAACATTTCATACAATTATGTTCTGTGAGGGAGCTGTTTGAGGCCTTAAACACTCACAGGATATCTACGTTAATTCACCACCACAATTTTGGAAAATAACTTAAGAACAGAACATTTTAAAGCAAAACACTCTAAATGTTACATGTTAATAATGATTACACAGACATATTGAAGTATCAGTGTTATTCTTTAACTTCACTGACTGAATTGACAAATTATGTAGTGTCAGGATGACATGAATAAAAACTTCTGCAGTTGCACTGCCATCCTGCAATTCAGGGCAGTTACCACAGAAAAAGAACACACCAAATGTTTCTAAAAACACCCTTCCAAATCTGCTGGGTTGATGTGGAACTGTGATATTTTATTGTTATCTATCTCTCTGTCTCTGTCTCTCTCCTCTTTAGTATCACAATTCATCAAGCCACATCAAAGTCATCAAACAAAGTAAGCAAAAATAAGAAAGTTAACTGTATGTGAATAAACTGTTTACTAAAGAGCAAGTTACATTAGACACATTACATTTCTGTAGCTATAGCCAGTGGTGAGTCAGACTCAAGTTACAAGCTAGCAGGATTGCATTACGTAACAAAGAACACAACTGATATAAAGTTCACCAATTCTTTTTTTTATGTTAAAAATTATTTATTTATTTACTGTCCCAACCTCCAGTGAACCTATACATTTAAGTTTTTAGGAGTAATATTGAATATTGGAAAGTAGTGGTAAATCTGATCAAAGTAGGTTTTCTTTGGGGACTACTCTCCCTTAACTCCTGTTCCTCCACCCTGCACATACGTCCATTAGCTTAGACCTAAACATCATGAACTGGGAAGACTCAGTCAGAAATAGAAAGGCATTTTGTTCATATTGATGGATTTGTTTCATAAACTATAAAAACAATGCCAGCCCAATACAGTAATCCCCTGCTTTTTGCATAGTGAAAAACCGAATTGGTTTTGGTAAAAAAAAAAGAGTAAAAATGCAAACCCTTAACATGCCCCCAAATATGCTCCTAGAACACTTAAATTTAATTTTAAACTCAGTTTAATGCATTACGCTTAAAGAAAATGTAAAGGTAAACCCATGTTACCCGCCAAGTCAGACAAATGTTTGTGGGACAAAAGTATTGGGACACCACAGTGAGGTGAACGGTGTTCGGCAAATAAACCCTGATCTACTCTGGCTAAAAATACAAATCAAACTGTGGAGTCTGGGTGCTTACATCACAGAGAAATTGAGCTTCCAAAAAAGTGCTTCCAGGTCAGCTACAGCCTGCCCTGAGTCCCCTTGTATATATATATTGTTGTGGCAATAAAGCAATAAAGCAAAATAATGACAGAGGATATTTGCACTTTCCCCATTGGTGTGGGGATTTCAGCATAAAACTGTGAGTTCCGTTCTCAAAAAACATCTGTGTGTGACTGAATCTGCGCCTCCTGATCCGCGTAAAACTGCATTCCTCTTCCAGAAGCCTCTGAGATTTATCGAAGATTCATACATCAGTCTTGCAGATAATGAAGGGTGATTAATCACTCTGGAAACATGCTCCAGAGTTCAGTGGTAACAATGCTCCAGATAACGTGGCATTGCGCATAGTGGTAAACCTTCTATCAATCATAATATCAATATAAGAATACCCACTCCTCGTCCTATCAAAGGTAATGAGAAACCTAGGTGTTATGTCTGATGACCACATTGCATCTGTCATGTCGCTTCACCTTATACAACATCGGGAAAATCAGGCCATACCACTGGGACAAGCCATGGTTATCTATCACCTCGATTACTGCATGATAAGACCTATACAGTTGGTCCAGAACGCACTAACTCAGCTACTTGTCAACCAACCCAAAAGGTCACATGTCACCCCACTGCTGATTGACCTACACTGGCTACTCATTGCTGTCCAAATTAAGTTCAAGTCACTAACTCTTGCCTGCAGAGTGTCATCTGGGTCAGTACCCAGCTACTTTCTTCCTTTAATTATTCAGCCTAATATTCCTACTTCCTCCGCTCCTACATGGAACATCGCCTGGCTCTGCCATCCCTATGCACAGGGCAAACCCAGTACAGACTCTTCTCTTTTGTGGTTCCCCTCTGGAGTATTTAACCAGCAGTTGAATCTCTCTCAATCTTCAAAACCCTCCTGAAAACTCATTCAGACAGCATCTTTGCTCTCCTTATGCTCTTCTTTTACTACTTCTACATAAAGATTTAGCACTTACTACTCTCTCCTCTGGTTCTCATACTGTCCTGAAACTTGAATGTGGCTTCTTATTGTTAGTCACTTTGGATAAAAGCCTTTGCCAAATGATGGTAATGTAATAATCTGAGCTTTGAAGTGAATAATTAGGAGGGGTGACCACATATTGACCAAACATTGTGCATATGATCCTCATTTCGGCCTTGCTCTTGATGCAAGATCTTGTTGTTTTCTACTGCAGTTCAAAGCAGTTTTCTGGGTGAGCTATAGTTACCATGATCCATGTAAACTATGCACAGCTTTGTTCAGCATTAGAATGTTTTAAGGTTGCATAGTAATGTAACATGATAAAATATTTTAAAATGTAATTTATAGTAGCATTCAATTAAAAGGGAATAATCCTCTCAGTGTAGGTATCCTCTTACTTCCACAAAGGCCTCTAGTGTAGTGGCTGTGCCCTGTTCTGGTTTGTCAGTACATGTGTCACCTCCTCAAACCCAATCTGCCCATGGGCAGGGCTGTGCCAAGCACTGACTTGTCTCATCTTTCTAGTCCCCTTGGCTAAATGAATCAAAGAGAAAGCCATATGCCACTGTCCGCATTCATTACCTGCTTGAGACTAGCTGATGGTGTTGGTTAATGACTGCTTTATAGTCTGATTCTCCTGTCACACACACCCCACCTCCCCTTCTTGTCAGCAGGGCCGGATTAGCCCTGTCCCACACACTGTTTAGCAATTGAGATTTTTTTTCCCTCACTGTCACCAGGGAATACTGTAGCTATTGGTGGGTAGAAGAGACAGACAGGAGTTTGTGTACAGTTAGCGTTGACTGCTCTCAAGCGAAGTGTGATCACAGCATATAAATGGCATGAGTGGGTAATGGCTTGTGTCATGCTATCGTTCCTTATAATCGGACATAGCCTTCTAATTATGGCCACCCTCCTGTTGGATGCAGCATGGAGAGGAATGTAGCTGGTTCAATGGGCATGTCTTTACTGAAGAAAATTCTACTTTCACTAAAAGTCTTACTGCAAGTCGGCTGTTCAGTGTGCATGCTATACAAATTGTATTGGGCCCATCCCCCACTGAGGGGAACCCTATGAATAAGATGCTGTATATTGTGTAGATCAGCCAATTATGCATTTTAAGAGCTTAAGTAGGACAGCAATTGAATGCTATATCTCAAAAATGACAAAATGCTATATCTCAAAAATAAGCTACCATTATGGTCTCTTGCCTCATTAAAATGTGACCAAAAAGGTTTGAAAGCAAAAATCTGCTTCTGCCTTTTGGACTGGTTTTTATTAGACAAATAATGACATGGTGAACTATGCCATGTGTTGTTGTATTTACCTCACTTTAAGACTGGCTGAGGACCCGATGATTTTTTCGCCCTGATATGTAAAACCGTAGAATTGACAGAAGGTGTACTTTCTGTTTCAACTGACTGTATAAATAACAGATCCAAATGCAGCTCTCCAAGTCAAAATATTTACACAAAAATTGGAGTGAAACAGTGAAAACCGGCAAAGTTCACTAACAACTGAGGGTGCTTTCACACCTACAGATCGATTGCTTTAGTCTGCACCAGTCAGAAAAATTTTACAATGTAGTAAACAGACGTGGGTATGGTTTGCTTTCACATATGCAGAGTTCTAAACGAACCAAAATAGACTGCGAAGACCATCAGCACCGGAAAAAGACTATTTTCAGAAAATCGCGCCACTTTCAATAATCATGGAGGAACAGCTTTGCATTGCGGTCATGGTGCTGATCCTCGCGCATTACATTGTACGTGCAGATTATTTTTTCCCCAGACAATTCATTTCATGATTCACGGCTGCAACTCCAAACCAACTTCCTGATTTTTTAATCTCGTCGACGGCGCATTGCGCGCCACGTCAGGGAGAAGAGACGTGCCTTCCTCCTCCTGAATGATCATAACCCTAACCCTGACAATCCCATATCTCATTTGATACCCATAATGCATTAAACTATACCGTTTTGTATAGTTTTCGCTTCCACACCAGACGAACCGTACCAAAGTAGAGCGGATAAAGTGGTCCGAGACCACCCCTTCAGGCAGATCTCAGATCGATTGATTTGGTGCGCACCAAAATACAGAGATTGCATTTACATCAACGCAAACGAACCGAACCAAGGGACCAAACATGTTTGGTGCGCACCAAATGCTGTAGGTGTGAAAGCACCCTGAATCACAATGGGCAGAATTGTAGTCCAATTAATCGGCAAAAAGATCCAGATTCCCAGCTGAAAAGACTGGACCAAGGTTGGTACACAGTCAGAAAACAGAGGAGAAACACTGTGGTCTTTTCAAATTGTTAGTGAAGCTAGTACTCGTGTGATCTAAGTAATCAGTGGTCCTTCTGAAACTCCTGAGTGGTTGCCTGCAGCAGGTTGTCTGGTAGGCACTGAGACTGTCTTGGTCGAGATCTTGCAGTAGGCTCAAGACAGCCGTGGCAGATAAGTGGGTGGACGTCTCATGTAGATAACCAAACTTGCTGCCCTGCTGACACAGGGTTGTTGACCAGTGTTAGTTACTTGTATAATGTTTTTTTCTGTTGAATAGCTGGTTCAGATGCATGAGGGATACCTCCCACCAGACACTGGTGGGTTCCGCCTCTCAAAGTGATGGTTGAAAACCCAGGACAGTAGTGTTATCTGCAGGAATGAAAAGTGCTCCCAGGATTGGAATTTCGGTGTGGAACAGTGTGGAGTTATTGGCCGGTTTCTTGGTTTTGTCCTTCCACCTGGTCATTGCTCTCAGGGTGATACCCAAAGGTCAGGCAAAGTTTAATGCATGAAAAGAAAGCCCACCCCTCAAACCTGAGAACTGCTCTGATATTCTCTGGGAAGCTACAAATATGTAAAACTTCCTTCATCATTAGTTTCTGCTGTTTTGAAAGCACTGGGCAGACCTGGTAACAAGGTAAGGTGGTACATCTTGTAGAAATGGTCTACCGCTACCGCTATGGCTGTGAAACATGTAGGTAACTGATGAAGTTGACTGTCAGGTGGGACCTACTGAGCAGGGGCCACAATGAAAGCTGTAAGTAATGTGGTAGTAGGCATGTTTCTTTCGTCATGCTTTCACATGAGAGAATCTGCTTAGACATTCTTAGGACCGGATTGTAAAATGACAATTAGACGGAAATAAGTGAAAACTTTGGCCAGATGGCTTGATGGGGGTTGAGTTGTTTTGTTTCTCATTAATATTCAAGCCTTTGTCTCTTTTCCTCTAGGGTAAGCTTGATGGCCAACAACTTTGTAATTTCATTCCTCTGTAATTTTATTCCACTGGGGAGAAGTGGATGCAGTTTAGGGGGTGTGCCTTGAGAGGATGGAGTGTACAGAGAGCAGGGGAGAGAGTGCAAGAAAAACAAAACAACATTTAGTGCAGTCAGTGTTTCAATATACAGCTATGCAGCATTCTGACAGAAACTGTATTGGAGGTAGACAGCAATACATAATTCAATTCAATTCAATTCAATTTTATTTATATAGCGCTTTTAACAATGGTCATTGTCACAAAGCAGCTTTA
>JBBPDC010197892.1:0-12500 GCA_037974485.1 Hemigrammopetersius urotaenia
GATACACTCTGAGTTCTGAGGGTAAACACCGGTTCTAGACTGTTCTACACCGGTTATATTTACTGAATCAGAGTTTAAAGCTATAACCTTTCTCTAAAATAAGTTTTGCTACACAATTAGATTTTTTTTTCATAACAGACACCATTGACTTTCAGCTGTTTAGCAGCTAGTCGCTCTTCGGACCCTGGTGAGAAAGTTAATTGAGGAGAGAGCCTGAACTCGGCAAGCGTGGTGAACTTGCATTACCCTGTCAACACACATCAGTGGCAGCATTATTTGCCTGACCTTAGAATAACTTTGAGCTGCTTGTAGGGCCAAATCGGGCTCTCAGCCGTCTGGCCCAGAGGAACAAAATGCCCTGTCCGCTCCGAGTTCTGCATGACCACACAGGAAAAAGCAGACGATCAGACTAGTCAACAGATGGAGAGACGGATGGACAGATGGATGGATGGACTGACAGACAAGCAGGCAGGCAGAGGACTGTCCTGACCTCATAGTGGGCCACTCTCTGAGACTCGGAGATCAGCTGGGCACTGCACACTTTGCAGTAGCTGTCTGTGAAAAGGCCCTGGTCCACCTCTGTCGACTTCATCTGGAAGGCAAACACATACACAAAAAATGTATAAACGTTTATACACCAGGCTTAGCATTACAGGTCTGTGAAAATGCAACAAACACAATGGCGCTGGACTGGTGGCGGTAATACACTGAAAAGTTGCCATAAAAAGAAGAAGAAGAAGCTGCTGCAGCATGTAGCATGACTGCTGTGTCTTTTCCTCGTATTTTAGTGTTTTAACCCCCCCCCTCCCCAATTTTCAACAGTTATCTCAGTTTATTTAGTATAAGTAAGCTGTGCCCTGTCTAAACATGTGGATAGAGAGAGATATTTCAACCTTTCTTTCTTTGTTTTGTCTTGCCGCATAGAGCTAATGCTAACCGCTAATGCTAAGGTTATTTAAGTAATAGTTTTCTGATTCTGATTATTCATTTACCGTTACATTCTCTTTAAGGGTAATGCATTAAACGCAGTTCGAAATTAAATGTAAGTGTTCTGGGAGCAGATTTGGGGGCATATTTAGGGTTTAAACTATAAAAAAATTTTTTTTAACGAAACACAACAATGCATTTTTTCAATATACGCGGGTTCTGTATACGTGTCTTCACAACTAAATGTATGCCGCCAGTCCTTAATGATGACACATTGTTGTTGTGGCTTCTTTTTGCTCAGACGAGGCACGTCCAAATGCTAGCAACAGGAGCTGCATATTTATTACCTGCTCCTTGCTTTATTACAGACCCCTGCCGCGTGGCAAGATGAGCTTTCAAACTGAAGTGCTGTCATCTATATGCAGCATTGCACTTAACCCGGGGACTTATAAAAACAGCTTCTGTGAAAGCTGAGCCAGAACTTGTGGTTCTCAGGTCAAGGTCAAGTCTGGCTAATGCTGAACTGCTCCCAAATGAAACCCAGAACAAAACTGAAGTGCTGCCGATGATGACAGGGTCAGAGCTCGGGAGCCTTCACGGCCTCTACTGTTGTCTGATCTGAGCCTGATCTGTCCCGAGCAGAGGGCTCGTCTGACACAGGGGTGCTGGACATGTATCATTTCAGATATGTGAGTAAATGGTTATGCAGCTTCTACTTTCTTTTTATGTACTGTCCACTTTGCTGCTGTAAGCACATTTCCCACGATTGGGACTAATACAGGGTTATCTTATCTACTTATTCAAACATTATAAGCCTTTCACTACACACACATGTGCTTAACACTGAAAATACACCAAACCCCTTCATTTGAATTAAGTGGTTGTTCATTTGTGAAACCAACCCCTTCATTTTACCTTGGATTTTAAATTAGATTTAAGGCATGAATATGAAACCCCTTAATCTTAAATTTAAAGCAATAATTCAGTAGGTTCTACTATTTAAGGGGAACATTTGAAAAAGAAAGAGGAAAGTTCAGTAGTTTTACCCCTTAATCACTTTAATCTGTGCACTTTTCACTTAAGTTTCATTCATTTTCTGTATGGGAAATGAAGGTCAAAATTAAGGTCATTTTAAGGCGTTTGGTTTCGTAGTGTCTGGGGAGGACGATGCTAAAAGGAGGCTCAGAACATCATAGTTTGTTGTAGGGATGCACCGATTGATCGGCCAGTGATCGGAAACGGACAATTTTTGGCCTGATCACTCACACGTATTGCCGATTTCAAACCGATCTTTTTTGGGGGGTTTATTTCTTTGTCTATGTATTACATTTTATTTATTTCTATTTTTGTAAAGAAATTTTGTTATGAGAAAAAAAGGTTTATATTAAAGAAATTTAGATTTTTGTTTGTATTTGCTGTAGAGTTACCACTATCAGATGTCACTATTATAAAAGTAACCAGTAAACAGGGAAAGTAACTACCACGTTACATTAAAAAAGTTGAAACCCAGCAGCTCTAATTTTCTGTTATCTGGGGAAAAAATCGGTATCGGAAAAATCGATATCGGCCGATCACACTTACAAAAAAAAACGGTAATCGGAAAAAAAGATATCGGCCGATCACAGTTACAAAAAAATCGGAATCGGCCAAGAAAATTGCAATCGGTGCATCCCTAGTTTGTTGTTGGGGGGCCCTGGCAGTGCTGAGGGTGGGTGGGGGTGCAGGTAGCTGTGGGCGTGAAGTGAACTTTAAGCAGCAAAACTGTGTTAAACCTGGCTATGATTCGCGTGTGTGTAAGCATGATTTAAAAATGATTCAAATTTAGAAACGGGTGTCTTACAAAGTCTGTAACTATTTCGGTGCAAGGCCTACAGGTGCGCTAATAGCACTACAGTGTAGAGGTCAGGAAATGTTAATCCTGTGCTCAGAGATGCAGCCTTTTTGACCCACAAAGCTCTTCTGATACTCTGGCATACCCTGCAAACCCACGCAGTACAAAATGTTCCACGGATAAAGCTTTGGTTGCTCATTTTCAGTCATGTGGGCAATATAATCATAAACATAATGTGGGATATTAGCATATATTAAGCTTTGCGCCAAGAAATCAAGCGTACCAATGAGGCATCGAGGTTCTTGGAGCAGAAGAAGGCCGTGTCTGACGGATTTGGCTGGAAGAGCTTTGTTCTTTGAGCTCAGGCGTGTTTCGTATCCGGCCAAGTCTCCTGCGAGAGTCTGAACTGAGACCCACAGATTTAGCTAATTCACTTTGCTGATGTCTTAGCTATCAAGCTTCGCTTAATGTGGGTCTGTCGCTGCCTTGTTCCTATTGATTGGGGGGGGGGGGGGGGTGGAGAAATTCCTCTGAATGTGTACATGCACTGGTTATCTATTGTATGGCAGTAAATCTTGAAATGTTTTGAACACTTTGAAACAGGAATAAAGGAATAAAGGGTTACAGCAGGGCGTGGGCATGGTACATCATCAACAAGGTCAACAATACAAAGATATTTAATGGCTGAGGCAGCCGAGTGGTCAGTAAATGATCGCTTTTCATAAACGTTTCACAGCATCAGCTCTTATTAAAATGTAAATGAAGCTGCATCCAAAAATGATCATTTGCATAACATTGCAAGATCATTTTAATAGGCCATGCCATCTTTAACCCCTGCTCAAAGGTCCCATTCCAATGCCCATTTTAGGTGGTTTCACTCAGGAATGGAGGGGGTGGTTGGCATGGGCACAGTTTCAGCAAGATATGATGACTTTGATACACCTCCTCTGTAACCAACATTAAACAGTGACTCTTGTCCATTCGGACTGAACAGGACCTCACAAATCGATAAGCCTCGGGCGCCGGTTTGTGGTTTGTCCCTCCTCAGACCAGTCGACAGGCACTCGCCACTGCGGACCGGGAGTTCCCCACAAGCCTGACCATTTCAGAGATACTCAAGTTGGCATAATGATCTGATCTGGTCACTCTATGCCCACATATTTCTTTCACATTCAACATGTAGATCACAGGGACCTTCAGGCTAATACCTTGATTTGCACAGTAATTAAATACTAAGCATTATTCCCTTCAATTAATTTCAATTAAATTTCATTTATATTACGACCAATTTTGTCTCAAAGCAGCTTCAAAGAAGGAGCCAAGGAGGAGGAGGCTCAGGAGGAGCCTAGACTCAAAACTGAGACCCATCCTCCTCGGGTGGAGATATCTATGGAGATAACTCAATGGATATAACAATTTAAGGCCTAATTGCTACAGTTTATGGCTAGTAGAGTAGGTACAATTAAGAGTCAGTGGTGATAGTTTGTTTTGGAGCAGGGCAGTCACTAGGAACAAAAAGACAAGGGGGGCTTAGCCTTAACCCCCAGGGTTGTAGGAAGGAATTAGCGTGTATAGAGGCTGAAAATTTTTCACCAAACCTTTCCTTTCACTTAAGGAAACCAGTAAAGTTCAGCAGTGAACAGTTATGGACACTCATAGTATTGTTCTGTTGAACTGAGTACAAACGGCGCTACCAGAGAAATATTACTGAACGGGCTCCGGTTGCTACTCGCTAACAAGCAGCGCTGTGTAGCTCCTCCTGGGTCCTAATGCCCGCCTACTATCTACAGCAGCTTCAACAGCCGCTACATCATTTTAATTCAGTAATAAGAGCTAGACTTATTATTCTTCATTTCAGTCTTGTTTCTATTTGTAAAGTGCGTATCTGCACTCAGTGATATCTTGTATGTAATGTATGCATATATCATTTAAAAATAGTAGAATAATGACTATATTTTTAAGTGGGCTTGGGATCATTATAGACATAACAACATCCAAAAATAGAACCTCCATCTGTTGGAGGCTGTGTTGAGAGTCTTCTTCTCTGAGTGGTCATTAAGTTTTAGCACATTGACTTTCAGGGCTGGATAAATGCATGCTAAGCCGTCAGTTTCTCACTGGCTCCAAAACTCCACATTTGGTGGTAATCCTCATAATCCGCTCATCTGCACATGAGAAGCTGCCCTTTTGCACTGGTTGTGGATCAGCTATGTCTAACAAAATCCTTCCCTAAGCCACAAACATCAACAGCACTGAGAGCAATAAGAGCAAAAGTGATGTCAGGTCAGAGCGGCGGAGCCACATTCACAGTCAGATTCGGCGAAATAAGGGTCTGCAGGTTCCGTCCTGTGTTGGTCCATCTCAGCCATATCAGTGTGAAAGACCACCAGCACCTGAGCCTGAGATGAGGCTTGCTTTAACGCCAACACTGGCGATGACTGGAGCTGTGCTGTCCACAGCTGCAGGCTTTGGGGAAGTGAGGGACATGCTGGAGCCTGAAATAAAGAGCTGGAAGCTCGGCCCGGAGGCAGGGAGGAGAGAGGAGAGGGAATAAATAAACGAAAGAGAAAGAGGGAGATGGACTGAGCACTGAAAGGAGACAATGAACAGATTTAGCAGAACCAACAGTCCGAGTGAGCAGCTTAAATAAAATGCACGCCCCCTCAGCATTTCTAGCCTCCAAATGTTGCCTTTCACACTACAGTAGACACACACACACACACACACACAACTGAAAGAGCGATTTCACAGATTTGCTGAGTAACGGCCGATGGGAAAAAATGCTGACTTGCTCTTGAGGGCTTTCACATTGAAATCATTTTCTTGATCACAAATAAACATCGATTAAATCTTCTTAATGAATCATCAGCGAATGGCTGCCCGATAATATCAGGCACCAATAATTACTGATGCAGGTTCGAACCAGCCTTCTGGCAAACACCTCACCTAATCCCTGAGATCTACCCTTCGGAGAAGTCTAGATACAGCCATAATCTGCAACACCTGCTCTGGCAAATGAACGTCTTCAGAAATCCCTGATTGGCTGGAGCATTAAGTGCAGGGAGCAGGGCAGCATGGTAGATGAAGGTTGGAGCCAAACATGGGAGGAAAGCCGGCAGGAGGGCTGTTGGCCATTGCCGTGTTACCTTTTCTTTCAATGCCATCGGTGGGCATTGATGAAGTTCACAAAGGTCTTTCGGATGCAAAAAAGCGAGTGAACAAGTGCACAGCTTGTTCTGTTTATGCCTGAGCCAAGAGCGGTGCAAGTAGGCGCGAAGCAAGAGAGGTCATGGCGAGGAGGGCAAAAAAAGGGCACGGCAGTGGGTGGCAATCACAGATGTTCAGGTTTGGCACAGTCAGATGTGATTGGTTGCAAAGGGAAGGCCACGTTTTAGTCACTGCAGGACTTGCCGAGTCCCTTCTATTGAAGCGATACATGAATCTTTCTCTCTTTTCACTGAAAGGAGTCCCGAGCACCAATACTACTTCTTAACGAAAGGGGTGCCAATACTTTTAACCAAAGAACACTTTTGACTTTAGATAGATTTGAACGTACAAACTCTACTGACACCTCAAACCACTCTCTCTCTCTCTCTTACTCTCTCTCTGTCTTTTTCGGTGTCTCTTGCCCTTTCCACATTCATTTTCAGTGACCAATAAAATGAGCAGTTTATGGACGATGTCTAAGAAATGCCATGTACCCAAACTTTTGCACAGATATGGAGCGCCAGTTTCTACTCAGCTGCACTGTACTGCGCACAGGTACAGATTGTAACCCAGGCCTATTCAACTAGAGGATCCGGCCCTTTTGAATTTTTTATGGCCGCAAGACTAGCAGTAAATCAGTGTGTGATTCGTGTGATGTAATAAAATTATGGGTTTTGGATCATGATTGGCTGGTCGTCCCCCGCTACTTTCACAAAGATTGGTTCTCTGCTGTGCTGTATAAATTTCGCCAGTCCGAGCACAGAAGCTGCATATTATTAGCCATTTGCAGCTGGAAAATGTGTGTCAAAAAATGTGTGTTAGAAACTGGCAGGATTGAAAGACCGGTCACACACACAGGGTGGGGTGGGGGGTGATTGGGGTCTTTGTAGTTTAATGGTCAGAGTTCTCGTTTAGAACTGGACGGCGTTAAAACGGCTATGGAAGATGGTTAAAGCGACACTGACACATATTTGGGAATTTTGGAATCCCGTCAGTTCCCCTCCTGCTCCCG
This sequence comes from Hemigrammopetersius urotaenia, assembly GCA_037974485.1. Taxonomy (NCBI): domain Eukaryota; kingdom Metazoa; phylum Chordata; class Actinopteri; order Characiformes; family Alestidae; genus Hemigrammopetersius; species Hemigrammopetersius urotaenia. The sequence continues at coordinate 6,978 of JBBPDC010197892.1, forward strand.
CCAACACCCCAATCCAGAAACGACAGCCTGGACAGCATGAAATTCTGTGACCCCCGAACCCCCAGTGACTTTCATATCTGGCCCACATGCTATTGAAGTTGAATAGCCCTGCTGTAGCCCATCAGCCTATTCAGCACTGGTCAACACCAGACCTCGACTGACCAGGTCATATTTGGGTGGGCCGTTCTCAGCACAGCAGTGAAGTGGTAGTCGTCACCGTAACATATGCAGTGCAGGTCGGAGAGTATGAGGTGGTGTTGCTTGGACATTTTCAGACACTTGTGACTCAGGTAGCCTGTAATGTGGTCCGGCCATCCAAAATATCTAGCCAGGAGTGGCTCTTGGGTCAAAATATGAAAAAGCGAAAGAAATGTGCATCAGTTGATGGGGTGCAGTCTCCACCACCAGTCACAAGGATGTCCTGAAACAGGGGTTGGTATGTCAACCACCCATTGTCTCGTTGTTACAATGCAAGGACTGGCTTTGAGGCATCGTCTCTTTTGATGTGTTCATTGCTCACCTCAACCTGGCGCTGTTTGTGTGCTACCCTTGGGTATTTTTCTCTCTCTGTCTCATGTTTCTCAGCTCTACTCACTGTGTGATGTTGTGCCACCGAAAGCTAATGAGATCAACTGGGACATTCAGGACATTACGAGGGAACCAGAGCTGTGTGTGTGTGTGTGTCAGAAAGAGTCTTACTCAGCCGAGCACTTGTGGATCGGTCACTTTGCTGTTTTTGCCGCTGCACATCGTCGTGTTGTGTGTAAAATTTTCCTCTGATCTCTTCCACAGCTTGCAGCTTCCCTCTCGGCTCCTTTGCTCAGCCTCATTCCGACAGCCTCTCTTTTTGCTGGTGCGATAATTCGGGCCCATTAGCAAGTGCTGCTATTGGCCCCTTTCTAAAAACAGCAGAACGCCATGAATATTCTGGACCAAAAACTGTCCTCCTCTGAACACACTCAGAGCCTCAGTCCACTATGAGACAGGCTTGGAAAAACACTAAAATGGTGTTTGACTGAACGTTAGAGAACTTTCCTTGGACCCATCAGTCCACAAGACTGGAGGATGGCAGATTTTCACTTCATTAGAAACTGTATTAGAAACCCTCCACGTGTTGCAGGTGTACATTTAGGGACTCTCTGGGATCATCGCTTCTAGTCCTGGAGGCACTGCCTAGTTAACCTCCCTGTCAAGTTTGCTTGGTGTATTAGAGCAAAACCAGTCCTCAGGTAACCCCAGACAGTACAAAAATACTGATTGAGGTGGTCAACCAGTGTGTATCGACTACAGTGACCCCTCAGTTTTACAGTGAGCAGTATTTGTGCATTCAGTCTAATGCAGATTTTTTCTGAGAACCGAACTGCATTACCTCCACCAGTCCAGCGGTGGCGGTAATACACTGAAAAGTTGTCAACCGCCATAAAAAGAAGAAGAAGTTTAAAGTTTATTTAGTATTAGTAAGCTGTGCCCTGTCTACACATGTGAGTAGAGAGAGTTATTTAAACCTTTCTTTCATGTAGAAGTCTTTGCACACTGTTAATGCTAACCTCTAATGCTAACGTTAAAGTTTTCTGATTCTGATTATTTCTTTACCTTTACATTTTCTTTAAGGGTAATGCATTAAACTGAATTTGAAATGAAATTAAAGGGTTCTGGAAGCAGATTTGGGAGCATATTTAGGGTTTATACTATAAAAATAGGCATTTTACGGCATTTTTTACCAAAACACAACAACACAGTTTTTCACTATATGCTTGTGCTCTTGGGACGTAACCCCTGTGAAAACCAGGGGATTACTGTACTCTAGTTGATCAACAGTTTCAAAAATTCAGATTACAAGAGGGGCATACACTTTCAGGTCCCACTTGGCAAACTAAAGGTGTCTGGCACACCAAGGCACCCAGCTTCATGATCTGTTTGCTAAGATGCCAGACATAAATGACTAATAAAAGTGACCTGTGGGTGGAAATGAAAGATGGGTGCTTCCAATAAAGAAACCCGTGAGAATTTGATACTTTGAGTCCCAGGGAAAAGTTGCTTGTCACAGCCATTACAGACAGAACCATACCTGACTGATGTCTCGGAACAGCGACCAGATCGACAAGAAGTTCAGGGAGCATCTGAATAATGCAGGAGACGAGATGAAACACAGTAAATCTTTAATAAAGTGTCTTTTATGCAAATCGACATCCGAATGGATGCCGTCGAGACATAACGGGGAAAGAGAGGGATTCCATGATACCATTGCTGTTCGACTTCTGATCTCCTGGGGTGCTGAGGGGGATTATGAATAAAATATCGAGTCTATATGAGTAGCTATGTGAACTTCTAATGAAAGGATGGGGCTGTAGATGTTTGGGGGTAGAAAACTGTACATTATAATTAGCAACTGCGGAACATTGAGGCCTCCGGTCACAGCCAAATCAGGCCATTATGCAAAGTTCAAGACCATTCTGTGCTCAACTTTTCTGAGAAGGGTGGATTTTGACAGATGTCTGAGTCAGAAGTGAGGAGGCCTTCTAGACGCATGCTGGCTGGGCCGCGCAGCCCCGAGCTGGCGGGGCACGGCGACAGGGAAGAGAGGAAATCGCGAAAGCATTAACAAAGCAATGAAATAAAGATGCACGGCTCCGACTGTCAGGCGGTGCGGCGCGAGCCTCGCTTGTGAAAGGGTATATGAGGGAAGCGGTCTTTGATCACTCCCCGAAATGGAAACGAAAGATATTCAGGACTTTAGAGCCAGAGATGTGTCTAACAAAACTAAACATTTATGACACTCCACAAAACTTAAGTCGGGGGAAGGGAGCCGGTTATGCAAGACGATCAAACGACAAGCAGAAAGTTGGCCACTTGCAAAAAACACACCCAAAAAATGTCTCTGCGCCGTTAGTGATGAGAATATAAATGCAAATTACTGTCTCGTCTCAGCACTCCCCAAACAAATCAGCTCTCTGACGTTATGAACATGTCGGGCCGCCGGGGATGAGACAGGAACGACGCCGGCGTGCCTCCTCAAACTCAGCAGGTCCTCGTCAGCTAATCTTCCCGTGTCACTGTGGATTTTTTCACTCTGACAGGACTGGGTAATTCATGGGAGACATCCAAGCAGGGCGTAAAATAACTGGGGGCTTATGATTTTAGGCCTAGGAGGATTGAAATTAGTGTTCACTGCTGTGTCTTAATCAAACCACAATAGCCTTGAGCAGTTCTCAGATTGCAGAGCTCTAACGAGATTGATGGGGGCACAGATGTACGAAACAACGCCCCTCCAGCCAGTTAACACGACTGATAAATGCATTCAAATCTTCCCTTAATGTATTTTCCTATTTTTCTTTACCTATAAATTGCAAACCTGTTTCAGAATCGTATTTTTAATTGGCAGTTTGACGTTAAAAATGACATCCAAATGATTTCGTTATTTTTTATTTGTACATTTTTATTTTCACTTTTTAAGGATATGGGAATCATGGGCCAATGTCTGATATTTTAACTGAAACATTTACAAGATGTACAAAATTTCGACTAAATATCTACCGGGCTTTGCATTTCTAAAAAAAGAAATAATGTGGGTTTTTTTTCATAACTTCATCATATTTAATCAGTTAACAAATACAACCGCAACAAAAAGAATGGGGTTAATTCCCTTAACCCTCACATTATTGATGAAATTAATGTAATTCTGTATAGAAGTCAAACAAACCTTTTGCCTTGATTCTGTAGGTCAAATCAAAACATCTGTCCAGTGCCTACAACATATCTATCAACATGCATTCCTAGTTTTTTTAATAGTTATTTATACTGTTTGAGTTCATTGGTGTTTGGGAAGGGAAACTTTTTGTGCTCTTGTTCACAGTTTTGGTTTAAATACAATGCCTTTCCAGTATTCCCTTTTATAAAGCAAGCTGATGTTCCTCCCCTGACCTTCAAAAATTTGTTTTCATCCAGTCGGGGGTCTTTCTCATCCACGTCCGCTCACCAAACAAGCCCTGTGAGGGATTATCTTACCCGGCAGATGCTCCCCTGATGAGGCCAGGACAATGCCCCCCTGTCCCGCACCTCATGAATTTTGGATGCTCCGTGGAGGCGCCGATATTGCATGGGGTGATTTTTTCATCCCATATAATCACACAGAACAATGACATCAAATGTCGTGTCTTGTGTTTGTAGGAACATGATCCAATGATATAAACCTGGTCGAGTGACAGATCGGCGCCTGGCACCAGTACCTGCTAGTCGCCATATTTAATGAAAACTCACTTTGAAGCTCTATAAAACTCATAAAACCTTCAAGCTCTGTGAAACCCAACGACAGGGACGGCCAATTCTTTCTTTCTTTCAAGCGATTCCTAAGCGTTTATCAAGGTTACCTTGCAAATATTCTTGCTTTGGGATTGCAACTGACAAGGCAGATATGTACCGCAGATAATGGCTCGAGCGAAAAATGCTAATTAAGATCGGATAATTATTAGTCTTGGGGCCAAACTTTGAGCTCACTCGTCCACCTTTCCTTACTGTCTCAATCTTTTTCTCTCTCCTGTACTGTTTAAAGGAGTGGCGTAACTTTGCTTTTATTACTTTTTTATAATAACTTCCATTTAATTTAATGGTACTTCAATTTAATGGTATTTCATTTAATGGTACCACTTTACAATTAGCTAACTCTTATAAAGGGTTAATAAATGATGAGTAATCATGTTGCTAATTAGGTATTTTGTTTACGAATAATTAAGAAGCAGTTATAAACATTGTAAGAGTTGTTATACATGTTATACATTGATTAATGGTAGTAGCATGTTAAAGACTTGATGAAGTTGATAAGATTAACTAACATGAGAAAAATTAGCAACTAGCAAGATCTGAAATCTTCTAAATAGTGGGCCTGGATCAGTGTATGACCACTGCTATAGCTTGTTTATAACTGCTTATTAATGATTTTTAAACTATTAACAACCTGTTAATAAACATTTATTTTGAAAAGTTGTATTGTAAAGTGGTCCCCATTTGATTAGATTATGCAAAATATTCAACAGGTCAGTCGTGCTTCCGGTCAGTCCCGACCTCACACTCCTGCAGTCGGCAGCTATACACTGTTTTCTCAAAGGGACGCTCAAGAGCGCCCTCTATGTGCCATAACTGCGAACTCCAGCCAGGACTGTATCCATGCAAAATTCGGCAGCGCTTTATTACCCACAATCAATCAGAGTGGATAGTTTTGTTTACAGCTGTCTGGAAAACATAGTGGGGCGAAAGACAAAAGTAAAATATGTTGATTACTGTAGCAATTAAGCTGCATTATGCTTTTTCGAGCTGCTGCAGATTAGCACATGAGCTCATTTAAAAATAAATAAATAAAATAAAAAGTATGACTGATATGCCACAGAAGTCCCGAACACAAGCATTTAAACCAGTGGTTCCCAACATTTTTTCCTTGTAGCTCCCCGTTGCCTGTGTCCAAGACAAGCCAGGCCCCCCAACCCTAACTCTTACCCACATAAAAGCACAAAAAACGCTGAATTAGAAAAA